>CM042564.1:1363741-1396241 GCA_023630585.1 Cranoglanis bouderius | reverse complement strand
CTGTTAAGATCAGATCAGATTAGGCAAGGTGGGATTGTTCAGTCAGGTAGGTTTAGTTGGCTTTGTTCTTTGGGATTATTCAGGATTAGTCACCAGGCACTCAGTCGGACAGGGCGGTCAACTCGGGATCGATCACTCAGCCTGGGGATCTCAGGATCAGTCAGGGGATCGACTTGGGATCAGTTGATATTAGTCAGTGTGACACTCTTCTGGGTTCTTCAGGAGGCAGGCATGGGGTAGCTCAACTGGGCTCTTTATTCTTTTTTTTTGCTTTTTAGGGAAATCTCATTTTTCCTGTCAGTCGGGGAACAGTCAGTGGATCACTTGGGATCAGTTAGTGATGGTGCTGAGGGGGTGGTCCTTCATGCAGTCAGCAGGACCAGTCCGGATTTGTCCATTAGCTGGGTGATCTGTCAATCAGGGGCATTAATGGGATGGATCATTCAGCATCAGTGAGGTTTAAGGGGATAAGTAGAGATCAGTCACTCGGTAACGAGAATCATTTGGAGTCAGGATCAGGAAATTGGTAGCAGAGAGTCAGTCGGGATTAGTCGGAAGCAGTCTGGCAGGATTTGTTAGCATGAGTCAGTCAGTAAAGACCAGACAGGTGTATGTTAATGGTGTGTGTGTGTGTGTGTGTGTGTGTGAGGTGGTGATTGTAGATGGACAGAAAGGCAGTGTGCTGTGGGAGTTGTTCCTGCCGTTCCACTTTAAAAATCCACAACCAGCTTCTGTTCTCACCCTCAACTATTACTCTGTGTTCATGCTGTGGGGAGAGACGCACACCAACGACACGGTGAGTGTACACACACACACACACACACACACACACACACACACACACACACCAACCACCAACAAAACCTGGTTTAAAAGTGCATAACTTTTCACTAAATCTGTTTAATTCATGTGATCTATGTGATGGGGCTATTCACCTGACATCGTGTGTGTGTGTGTGTGTGTGTGTGTGTGTGTGTGTGTGTGTGTGTGTGTGTGTGTGTGTGTGTGTGTGTAGATCGTGATGGAAGAGGAACGCTCTTCGTATCTGCTCCACCCACTCCATTCTGATGTCCTGCTGGGGAGGAGAAACCCCGCCCAACACATCATCGCCTTTAAAGGTACACACACACACACAAGTAAATACACACTGGGACAGATTTAAACTCGGAAGACAACACAGAGACCGGTGTGTGTGTGTGTGTGTGTGTAGCACTTCTGTTGGAACGAGGCCGTCATGCCTGTTACCTCGTCCTGACCGGAAAGGACGGAGCTCTGGACACAGGGTCGGTGCTCGATGGGACAGAGTCGGTGGTCCTGACCAAGCGGAAGATCAAAGGAGACGTCTCTGAGAGCAGCGTGCTAGGAGTGGGCGGAGCTGGCAGACTGGATGGAGACGTCTCCTGGCAGGAGGAGTCTGTGAAGGAGGCGTTTTACAGGCTGAGGTTCAGCGATCAAGCTCAGTGATGTTTAAATTCACAAAAGTCTGTGTGCACGCTACTGATCTGATTTAATCTGTTTGGGGATCAGTGTGAGGGGATCAGTGCTGGGATTAGAGTGAGGGGATTAATGTTGGGGGATTAGTGTGAGGGACCAGTGCATGGGGATTAGTGTGAAGGGATCTGCAAGGGAATCATGGTGCGTTGGGATTAGTGTGAGGGGATTAGTGCAGAAATTAGAGGGAACACAGGGAATAGAAACAGCTCTCAGTAGTGCACTCAGACTTGTAGCCCCAACTGTATCACATTAAATCCTTTAGTCCAGAACAATTTCTCACACACACACACACACACACACACACTCTCTCTCTCTCTCTCTCTCTGTTTGTCTGTATTACTGTACATATTTGGGAGCTACACTGAATTTTGTGCATTGAACAGTACTACTTGCTATGCTTTAATCCTTATGCACCAGGCCTTGTCCCATTTCACAGAAGCAGCCTGTGTTTTACTCCTTGAATTTAGTACCCTAAACCCTAACTCTAATGCCTGTGCACCAGGTCTTGTTCCAATTCACTACAACAGACTTATCCCTCACCATAAACCACAGCTCCGCCTCCTCTGTAATCCTAGTGCACTAAGTCTTGTCCCAGTTTATTGAAGCAGGCAGTGTTTTACCCCAGAAGTGCGCACCCTAATCCCTAGTTACTACACTGTAATCTCTATGCAGCAATGGGAACGCCACTTGTCCCGTTTCGCTGAAGAAGCCTTCCTCTAGACTGTTCTCGGTGCCTTTTATAAACACTGTGTAAATGAGACACGACCTTCAGCACCTTCAGCTGCGAAGACAAAAGCCAAGACAATCGAGACGTTTACATTTAGATGATCGTTTGCTTAGAAATAAACGTAGAAACACGAAAGTAACGGTACAGAGAAATAAGAGCGTCTGTTATATTAAACACAGAAGCACTTTATCAGGGAACATGACAATAAAACCTTGTTTATTAGAGGAGCAAAATTATTATTTATTATCGTTTATTCAGACTTTATCACTATACGAAATATAATTTACTCTTATATTTTATTTAAATACGATCTTATTCTGGTGTACAGATTGATGTCCTTGAAAGGCAGCGTGTGACGATTTAGACGCTAAACTGGAGGCCATAAGCTTCCTTTGATTGTTAGCTACATTTGCATTAACATTACCTCCAGTGCAAAGATAAAGCACTTCACACACCAACATCAAACATGTCATGGATAAGTAATAGGTTGCAGTGTAGATATACCGAGTGCCTTTGTGTGTGTGTGTGTGTGTGTGTGTGTGTGTGTGTGTGTGTGTGTGTGTGTGTGTGTGTGTGTGTGTGTGTGTGTTTATAGAATAATGAACCAAAGCAGCTGGTTTGAACCCAAAGTTATTGTGTGCTGTAATTATTATAGCTGCTCTGATCCTGTATAACATGCACACCGTGCCTTACAGCGCCCTCATCCCCCTTTTCTTTCTGTAAAAGTTAAAATAACACACTGTGACCTTTAGTGACCTCTGACCCACTGTATAAAATTCACCCGGCGCAAACTGTTAGTGATATTTTTATAAACAATAAAGTCGCTCTCATACCGAGGTCGAGGCATGCAACGAAACTGAGCAACAAGAAATATTAGAAGAAAATGTGTAGAATAGGGACTCAGAAAAAATATTAAAAGAAAAGAAATATATATATATACACAAATGTAAAAGAAAAAAATTAAATAGATTAAAGAAAATGTAGATATAAATGTAAAATAGCAAAGGAAATGTAAAAACCAAAACAAAGGAAAGCAGAAAAGTAAATAAATGAATAATAAAGGGGAAATGTAAGATTGGAGGGAAAGTAAGTCCTGGGGGGGGGGGGGGGGACTCCTTCCTGCTCAATTATTATTATTTTTTACTTCCTGCTTCCTGTTCAGTGACGATCCACGGCTGTACCCGCGTCCCAACTGGCACACTATCCCTACCAAATAGTATCCGAGATGAAAATATGTGTGTCCCAAACGGTAGTGTGTGGAATTTAAGCGTGGCTCGATTCATTCAGATTTTAAATCCGTTATTTCTCTTCTTCTCCACACTAATCTAATCTAACACTATCTAATCTAATGCACATCAGATTTAATCAGTTTCTCTTTAATGTTGCTGTTTAAAGAAAAAAAAAAACAATCAGTTTGGGAAACATTTTGGAAAAAGTCAGATTATTTTTTCAGACACTCACTAAAATCTTTTTTTTTTTTTTTCTTCCATTAAAAATATATATATATATTTCTTTCCGTCTCTGTTTCTATGGGAACCGGGTTTATTGTTAATTAATCAATGAACACTTAATGAACAGGAACATGTTGAGCAGGTGATGACTCTGTGCTGTACTGCTCTCTCTCACTCTCGATCTGTGTGTGTGTGTGTGTGTGTGTGTGTGTGTGTGTGTGTGTGTGTGTGTGTGTGTGTGTGTGTGTGTGTGTGTGTGTGAGAGACAGAGATATGCTGGGTTTTATTTGAGGAGTTGATGTTATTAGACGTGATTACTGTAAACCTGTAGATCAGGTACGTTTTAAAGCTCTGCTCTGGATCTCATGCTGAATTTCTGAAAGCTGGAAACTGATTAAAGAGTGTAAATGTTTAATAAAGACACGGTTGAACTCAAATAATCTAGCGTTTAAGTTTTAACAGACTGGAATTAATAATCACACACACTGTTCCCCCCCCCCCCCCCTCCCCTTTTTGTCCTTTATTTCTTAATTTATTAGTCACTTTTTTTCTTTCAATTCAATTCAAATTCAACTCGGTTTTATTTGTATAGCACTTTTAACAGTGGACATCGTCCCAAAGCAGCTTTACAGAAATATATAAACTCAGGATATAGATTTTAAATTTATGAATTTATCCCCAATGAGCAAGCCAGAAGCAACGGTGGCAAGGAAAAACTCCCTGAGATGACATGAGGAAGAAACCTTGAGAGGAACCAGACTCAAAAGGGAACCCATCCTCATCTGGGTGACACCGGATAGTGAGATTATAAATAAATAAATAAATCCCTTCTATAAATGTGCTAATGCTACATGGTCACTTTGAAGGTGTGATGATGGTTTGTTAGGGTGAAACACTTTAACTGGAGTATTTTATGGGGTTTTTATGCATTAGTTCGTTTATCATCCCGTCTCAGTGCTAAATCTCATCAACACAGAACATTTAGGGTGAAAAGTAAATAAAGTGTAAAAATGCAGCAGACAGGGTGTGATATTTTATTACTTTATTCTTTTTAATTCTTCTTTAAGTTTGTTATAAAAATGTAAAAGAAGAGAAAGCATTAGCAGCAGTGGAACAGTGTTAGTGTGTATTATCACAACACGTGTGTCTGTGGGGAACCGTGTCACCGAGTGAAGTCACGGAATGATGCCATGTAGGTGTTCTGATTCTGTACCAGAACCAGAACCGGAACATTTCTCTTTCATATATATACACACACACACACACTCACATACACACTCACATACACTGTGCGCACTGTGTTCAGACGAAGCTGAAGATTAATCGCCTACGAGTTTATAAGTTTGCAGAAATGACAGAGAAGCTAAAAGGACGTTCAGGTGAGCAGGAGAAAAATATTTGTTTGGATAAAACAAGTTTTCTGTGTAATTGGAGGTCATGTGACCAGAAGGAAGTTAGACTAAAGATGTTACTAATGTGGAGGAGAAAAGCTTTAACACAGTGAAGACCTGATTTTACTTCAATTTCATCATTTTAATTTGTGTTTTAAAAAAATAAGAGCAGATGATGAGGGTAATATCTTTATTTAATTGTTAACCAAGTGTTTTATTGTTATTAATATTTCTGTTGTATTAACTGTTATTCATGTTGTTCTCATGTTGTTTTTTAATGATTTATCATTTAAATGAACAGAGATGGAGGCTCTGGTGAAGGATGGAATGGAGAGAAGGTTACTGGCTGATAAAGACAGCTTGGTGCTCCAGCTTGAGGAAGAGAGAAGGAACATGGAGAAGGAGAAAGAGAGATTCGAGCTCCAGAGGAGAGATAGTGAGGCCAGAGAAGCTCAGATGAGAGAAGAGATGGAGGCTCTGGTGAAGGAAAGGGATGAAATGAGGAGAACATTTCAGGCTGATAAAGACAGCTTGGTGCTCCAGCTTGAGGAAGAGAGAAGGAACATGGAGAAGGAGAAAGAGAGATGGGATGAAATGGAGAGAAGGCAGCAGATAGTTAAAGGCGGCTGGATAAAACATTGTGACGTATTGGTCCAAATAATTCTTGAAAAGGAAGAAATGCTGGAGGAGATAACAGTAGAGGTGGAGGCCCTGAAAGGAACCGTGGAAGAACTTAAGCGAAAAGCAAGGGATATGGATCGTGAGGTGATGGAGGAGCTCAAGGAAGTTGATAAGAGACTGAAGAACTTTGGTCCAAAGTGGTTCCAGAAGCTCCAGAAGAAGAAGAACATGAAGAAAAGACAGTACTTGGAGAAAGAGATAGAGAGACTTGAGTTCCAGTTGAGAGACAGCAAAGCCAGAGAAGCTCGGTCCACTGAAGTGATTAATATTCTGGTGAAGCAAAGGCTTAAAATGAAGAGACAGTTAGCGATTGATGGATTGGTGACAGACAAATTTTCGAGAAAGAGGTATAACAGGAGAAAGAGCAAAGAGCAAGAGAGATTGGAGCTCCAGCTGAGAGAGAGCAGGGCCAGAGAAGTTCAGACAACAGACGTGATTAACGCTCTGGTGAAGGAAAGGGTTGAAATGAAGAAAAGGCTTCAGGAAGAAAAGGAGAGGATGGCACTCGAGCTTAATACAGAGAGAGAGAACATGGAGAAGGAGAAAAATCAAGAGAGATTCAAGCTCGTAAAGAGAGAGAGAGAGGCCATAGAAGAGTTTATGGTGGAAAAAATGAATGAACTGAGGATACCATTTCAGGCTGAAAAGGAAAGGTTGGAGCAGAATATTCTGGAGAATATGCTGGAGATAACAGAAGAGATGGAGGACTCTAAAGGTACTGCAGAACTGAAGAAGAAAGCAGGAAAGATGGAGGGACTCAATAAAGTTGATAAGAAGCTGAAACGTTCTCCCCTACAGTGGTTTCAGAAGCTCTGGAAGCAGGACATCATCAAGGGGAGACAGCAGATGGAGAAAGAGCAAGAGAGACTCGAGATCCAGTGGACAGAGAGCAAGGCCACAGAAGCTCAGATGAGAGAAGAGGCTCCGGTGGAGGAAAGGTTTCAGCCTTAAAAGGAGAAGATGGTGCTCAAGTTTGAGAAGGAGAGGGAGAACATGGAGAAGGAACTGCATCAGTCTGTGGTGAGAGTGGAAATCTGAGAAAACGAGGAAGATGAGGAGAAAGAAGAATCTGTGAAACACCAGAAGATTTACACTTTGGGTCGAGTTCAGAGTCGCTTCAGTTCAGAAGATACACGAGTAGATTCAGTAGATTTAGACTCGTGCTGTGCAGGTGTTTAACTGGATTTTCTGACAAGAACATTTATTGAAATGAGCTGTGTATAGTTCACACCTCTGTGGTGTTTAAATGGTTCCATTAATAGAGAGCATGAGGACGGCCGACCTGAGCGCACAGAGCAGCATCAGCAAGCGCGGCCATTAAGAGAGGGCGTGAAGTGACGTGGATTTGCGTGCACACACGAAGGTACTGACGGGCAGCGAGTGGTGAAGCGAGCGTGCAGAGAAACTGTCTCATGTAAGAGAACTCAGTTTGAAGAGCACTGAGCACAGACCCTATGTCAACACTAACGAGAGACAAGTCACTCGTGTCGCTGGTAGTTTGTCTTTTCTGGGCATGAATTCATTCATTCATCTTCAGTAAGCACTTTATCCTGATCAGATTTTTTGCATTGCCTAGTGTAGATGTTGTGCAGAGAGGGGACAGCAGACCCGGAGATGCGCTCAGCTAAGCGCACCACTCTCTGCAGGGCTTTGCAGTCCTGGTTTGAACAGTTTTCGTACCACGCTGAAATGCACGGAGTCAATAAAGTTTCTATGGCCCCAGTATAGAAAGTTTTCAGGATCTCTGGGGAGACCCTGAATTTCTTCAGCAATCTCAGATGCTACAACTGTTATCTGGCTTTTTTCACCTGAGCTTCAAATGTGATGAGTCCAGGTCAGGTCTTCAGAGATGTGTACTCCTGAAGTTGTTCACTACTTCCACGGGGGTCCCGCCGATCTCAAGTGAGGTGTAGTTCTGCTGCTGCATCTTCCTGAAGTCCACAACCAGCTCATTGGTTTTACTGAAGTTCAGGGAGAGACTGTTGGTCTGGCACCAAGCTACGAGTTTCTCCACCTTGTCAAGGTAGGAGACCTTGTCGTTGCTGGAGATGAGAACCATAACCACTGTATTGCCAGCAAACTTGACGATAGAAGTGGAGCTGTGAGAGGACACACAGACCTGTGTGTAGAGAGAGTAGAGCAGGTTGCTCAGGACACAAACTACTGGGGCTCTGGTGCTCAGGGTGTTGGAGGTAAACTGTCCCACTCTCACTACCTGAGGTCTGCCTGCGAGGAAGTCCAGAACCCAGTCACAGAGGGGAGCATTAAGGCCAAGGTCCCTGAGCTTGGAGGCCAGCCTGTGTGGGACTATGGTGTTGAAGGCTAAGCTATAGTCTGTAAACAGCAGCCTCACATAGTCCCCTTTGTTGTTGTCCGTATGGGTGAGGGTGGTGTGAAGGACGTGAGAAATCACATCCTCAGTAGACCTATTAGGGCGGTAGGGGAACTGGAGTGGGTCGATGGAGTCAGGGATGGAGGAGCAGATGGAGTTTTTGATAAGCCTCTCAAAAACCTTCATGACAAGAGATGTTAAGGCTACAGGACCGTAGTTGTTTAGGCAAGAGGACATATTGTTCTTTGGCACAGGAATGACAACAGATTTTTTTAAAGCACACTTAGGTACACACTTAGCTAGGGACTTGTTGAAGATGGCAGTGAACAAACCAGCTAGCTGATCAGCGCAGGATCTCAGTACATGGCCAGAAATGCCATCAGGGCTGGCCGCTTTCCTGATGTTCACATGCTTCAGAACCCTCTGAACCTCGTCCTCCGTGATTGTGATCACATAGCTAACAGAGCTGCTTTCTTCTATAGCACTAGTCAGCAGGCTAGTGCTAGTGCGGTTAGCCTTGAAGCGCGCATAGAAAGTATTCAGCTCGTCAGCCAGAAAATTGTCCTCAGTCCCTGCCACATTTGTCAGGAGTCATGGCGCTGGTAATGAGCCTCCATGCGCTCCCTGTACTGGAGCTTAGTGGCTTTGACTGCGTGTCGGAGAGCACAGCACGCCACTTTGTATTCGCTCATATTCCCTAACATGAGCCCTGCATTGTATGAGGCAGTGCACGCATTCACCGCAGCTCGGATAGTTTTATCCACCCATGGTTTCTGATTTGAGAAAGTCCTTATTGTGACGGTGTGTGTATCCTCAATTAGCATGCTAATAAAGCTAACTGCTACAGCTAACTGCTACATCCATAAACTCGTTGATGTCAGCGGAACGCAATCAGAACATGTCATCGAGGGTGTCCTGTAGCACAGCTTCTGATTGGCGGACCAGCGCTGCACCACAATCCTCTCTGGGGCTTCCTGTAGGATCCTTTGTTTATATTCCGGGATGAGGAAAATGGTGGCATGGTTTGATTTACCAAAAGCTGGCAGGGAGTTAGCTTTGTAGCCAATCATAAACTGCTAGTATATAATGAGATATATATATATATATATAAATAATAGATAATATCAGTGGTCAAGTGTGTTTGCCCCTCTAGTGAAGTTAATATCTGATTGCTCACTCTCAGCCAATCCCGTCTTCTGGAAACCTCGATCTTATTTAAAGTAAAAATCCAAGATGGAATTTTAGCTACAGCTTCCAGAAGAAAGGGGATTGGTTGATAGTAACCAATAGGAGTGGGAACATGTTTCTTACCGCCACCCAAAAGTAAAAAAAAAAAAAATTAACGTGACTGAAGTGTACAACCTGTCGTAATAGGGGAAAGGAACGGCATGGGTCTCAGTGCTCAGTGCTTGTAGAGCTGAAGTGCTCTCACTTGCAACAGTCTCTCTCTCTCTCTCTCTCTCTCTCTCTCTCTTTCTCTTTCTTCACTGCTCCATACTCGTGAGTCCCCTCGTGTGTGGGTTCACGTCACCTCATGCTCTATCCTGACCACGCTTGCCGATACTGCTCTGCACGCTCAGGTCAGCCGTCCTCATGCTCTCTGTTCACTCCATACATCATAGAGGTTGGCAGGTTTTTCAGGTAATTCACTAAAATATCTTCTACACTCAGAAACCTCACGTTCAGCAGCTGCATAACACGAGTCTGAATACAGAGAACTTTCCCCATGTAAATACTGATGTATCTTTTAGATCTTAAGTTGTCGACTCTGGATTTGGCCCGCAACCGTCCTCCTCTTTTTCCAACTGAACAATAAACCTCTCACTTTAATGACACTTTGTTTTGGTTTGTTTTATTTGTATAATTATGGATGAACTGATTAATAATAATAATAATAAGCTTATTTTATATAGTGCCTTTCTCAGACCCCAGGTCGCTTTACAAAGTATGTATACACACATACATTTTTATACCCTTAAACACAAACATGCTTGCGAGTAAACATATATACACAAAAACCCATAAACATATATACCATATTTATACGTATATATACACACACATGCATACACAAGTACATACATAAATCACATAAATACATACACATACAGACATAGACATATAACAGAACTACTGAGAGCTGGCAGTGTGATAATGTAGTGTGAATAGGTGCATCTTATGTTTAGATTTAAACAATGAAAGACTTGAACATTCATGGAGGTACTGAGTCAAGGTGTTCCAGAGCTTGGGAGCAGCAGCACTAAAAGAACGGTCACCCATGGAGGACATGGATGTGCAAGTGTGAGGAAGCAGGCTGGCTGTTATACACAAGCCCAAGTGCTTTTACTTACAGAAATTTGACTACGCCACCCATGGGAATTACACCCAGGGAAATGTTAACAATTCAATTCAATAAAATTCAATTCAGTTTTATTTGTATAGCACTTTTAACAATGGACATTGTCCCAAATCAGCTTTACAGAAACATATAAATTCAGAATATAGATTTTGAATGTATGAATTTATCCCTAATGAGCAGCCAGAAGCGACGGTGGTGAGGAAAAACTCCCTGAGACGTATATTTACAAAGTATATACACACGTGCTGTACACCACAGATGTAAACTTCAGGGTGGACCAAGGCCAAAACAACAAACAAAACCCACTGTTTAAGGGACACTAACTTACCTACACAGAGAAATATAAACAAAGGACAAGTAGCTTCCCTAAACTCCCTTACCAAAAACAGAGACAAACCCACACCCAACAGAAATGGCAGTCACACCCCTACATATACATAGGGGTGAATACATATACAATGTTTGATATTTCCAACAATGTGACTATGTACAAATCTAGACAGCAAAAGACATTAAGAGCAGATCAAGCTTAGAGTCAGGACAGGCACAGTTCAAAACCAGAAATATCACACAAAACCTATAGAGCAAACTAACAAGCACATCAGCAAAACGAAGCTGATAGCAGTGGCTTCCGTGGCCTTTAAATACTGTCACCCATTAATGATGTCATCTTTGGGGAGGAAGCAGCACACAAAGCTGGGGGAGGGCAGGAAGACCTGGACTGGAGTCTGGAACGGCCCGAGTTCACACAGCAAACACACAAAACATACTCGCAGAATATAGCGGGTTGTAACGCACTACATCAAAAAAAGAAGAAAATAAAATAACAAAAAACAAATTTACATAAAAACTAACATTTACACAACACAGAAAACAATAAACTACACCAACCTACAGGGCTGAGGTTCCCCACAGAAGGAGAGATCACCAGAGCTAGTTATCCAAAGCACATTTACAAACACACCGCCGTGCACTCAGATCACACCACCAAAACACTTCAAAAAGTGTCACACGACACACGTTGAAAGAGCACCACCACCACAAGAAGATCCTTCCACCCATGGGACCGCAGCTCCTGAAAGAAATCAAAAATAAGTAAATAAACTTAAGTAAATAAACTATCAAAACCGGATCACAGTTCAATAGTTCAATCACACAACAGACAACAGGGATGGGTAAATCACACAATCAACAATATACACATATTCGAAACAATAAATAAAAAATAAGAAAACTGAATACAAGCAACCAAGGGCACAGAGCTCACACGGAGCGACCACATACCTTGCACTCCAGTAATTAAATAACCGAGCATCAGCTCCAAAATAAAAATAAAAATAAAGCAAATTAAAACCAGACAACAACAATCTACTGTTTGTGAGATGACATCGTTCCCATAGCACGGGAGCAGAGAACCAACAGGGCTATAAAAATAGCAACAGCAGATGACAATGATCACTAGAGATGAAAGGGAGAATTCCTGTGGCAAATGCAAACAAAAAAAACAATTTAATACATTACTAATGACTACATATACTACTACTACTAATATTCCTTACACATAATCGCATACAAAGAAGCACTTACAAGAAAAGGGCAATCATCCGAATGTCCAGTCCCTTCACAGGTGAAACATCAAATCATCACATCACAAGCTCTACGCGTGTTGCTCGGGTGGCAGTGGGCCTGACCCGTTCTGCTCTCTGAGCCGGCCTGGTCCGTCCTGGTGCCCTGCTTCAGGGGATCTTATCGCTGAGGGTCGCTCGCTGTTGCTGAGGATGGGCCCATATGGACAGCCTCCACAAACAATTCACAAACAGACTTCTGTGCTCGGGTCTCCATCGGTGGACAGTTCATGACTTCAGCAGAATAGACTTCATGTTGAGACTGTGGTGAATCTCCTACAGTTATAGAAGGGATTTACTTATAATTACACTATCCGGTGTCACCCAGATGAGGATGGGTTCCCTTTTAAGTCTGGTTCCTCTCAAGGTTTCTTACTCAGAAGGAAGGAGTTTTTCCTCACCACTGTCGCCACTGGCTGCTCATTGGGGATAAATTTATCGATTTAAAATTTAGATCCAAAATTTACGTATCTCTGTAAAGCTGCTTTACGACGATGTCTATTGTTAAAAGCGCTATACAAATAAAACTGAATTGAATTGAAAGCTTATGGCATTCATGTCATCTGCCGATTAAGTGGGATGCAAGGAACCGCACATTACTTAAAACATTAACCATCGCTATGTCCCCAAGCGAAGCTAACCCACCGGCCCAATACAAACACAGCTTTAATCCACATACCTGAGGGGTACAACAGTCATCCAATCCACTAATGGAACACGCTGGAAGAAATGAGCAAGGAGGAGAGCACGTACCATGCGACTACCGTCAACAACGCCAGAGAAAGGGGAAAAGCCGGACGTGACGCACCACAGGCGGCAACCAACCAGCCTCTTAAAAGGAGAACCTACCTCGCTGATAGGTAATTGCAAATGTCAATCACCACTTACCTAATTCTGTTACACAAGGAACAGAGAGAAGACCAGTATCATAGGAACGGAGAGAACGAGACGGGAGGTAGGGATGGAGAAGATCAGAAAGGTAGACAGGAGTAAGACTGCAGTGCTTTTTGTTAAAATGAGGAGTTTAAACTGAAAGCAGGCAGATATGGGAAGCCAGTGCAAATGCTACAGAACTGGGGTTATGAGAGCAGATTTTTTAGTGTGGGTCAGTAACCGGGCTGCTGAGTTTTGCACGTACTGTAGCTTATTTAGGGAAAGTGATGAAAGACCAAGGAACAGAGAATTGAAGTAATCTAAATGTGAGATAATGATAGCATGGACCAGGGTTTCAGCACCACAAAAGCTAAGGGAAGAACGGAGCCAAGCAATTTTACAGAGGTGAAAGAAGGCAGTTTTGGTTACAGATGAAATATGAGAACTAAAGTTCAGAGATGAGTCCATGATAATGTCAAGGTTGCAAACAGTGTCAGATGGAAATAAGTCAGTGCCATCGATGGTCAGACAGAGGTCATTAACCTTTCGTAGAGCAGCTTTTGTTCCAGTGATGAGGATTTCGGTCTTTGCACTGTTTAGTTTTAGAAGGTTAGCTGACATCCAGTGTTTAATATCGCCAAGGCAGTTTATTAGGGAAGAGGGAGGAAGTGGAGTTGAGGGTTTAGAGCTGAGATAGATCTGGGTGTCATCCACGTAAAAATGAAATTGTAGGCCGTGGTGGATGAATAATGGAGCCGAGTGGAAGCATATAGATAATAAATAAGAGTGGACCTAGAATGGAACCTTGGGGAACTCCCTGAGAGACAGTAACAGTACAAGATTTGAATTTGCCAATAGAGATGACGTTGTCTATTTGTGAGATATGATGTAAACCAGGCCAAAGCTGTACCACAAATGTGTAACGTCTGACTATCAAACTGATTTCTGAATCAGCCTGGACTTAGCAAAGAAGTTTCTTTTTTTTTCTTTGAGCTTTAAACAAATATCTGCTTAACACCACTCAGGTTGACCGAGAGTAACCCCTCGTCCTTTTACTGTTTGACCAGATGCCATCGGAATGCTACAGGGGGGGACACGACCCCCCTCTTCAGACACACACACACACACACACACACAAAGCTTACCTACACGTGCACGTGTGCACACACATGCACACACACGAGCTTACCTTCCACACACAATGGAAAAATCTCTATTGAATGTAACATGTAATTATATGTAATTATTCGATGTCCAAATAGTTCGATGTTTTCCTATTTGCATATATTGTGTGTTTATGTAACCTAACTATAATGATTTTAGATAGTTTAATTTAGGATATTATTTTAAATGTCTGTAACCATGTTTCACCTTTAATATTTTTATAATTCCATCAAATTTGGTATGTAGTTAATCGTCTCTCGATGCTCTGATTGATTATGCATATCACATTGCAATGGGATACATTATTTCATGCGTTTTCTTCATCGCAGTTATAATGCAGTTTAAACTGGCGCCGCCCCAGATGGGCAACCCACTCTAAGAGGACACACAGGAAGTCCCTCCCACCAACAAATCCAACTTCCTGATTGGCCAATAGCCCAGAGAGGCGTGTGCGTTGGTGTTGTCTTTAAAACAACAACACGCATTGAAACTGACTCTCTTCAGACTCTCTTCAGATTCTCTTCAGTCTTCTTCGGTTCACCCCAGTTCACTTCAGTTTCCCTCCCCCCGGGGCCACGTGCCCCGGGAAGAGGGAGCCACTCTCTCTTTGGGACAAAGATGCAACCGCCTCATGGCCCATGCCTCTTCAAACAACACGACGAACCAGCGAACTCGACACGATCTCGTGCGAATTTTGAACCGACAACACTTAAGCCACGCAAGTATAGTTAATGGATCTATACATGCGTTAAGATTGTACCCCTGTTTACAGGTGATTCTGATTCATTGCTGGTTTTGGAAAAGGCTAATTGTTTGTGGTTTTGTCTGTTACCCTCTTCATTTCATTACTTTCTCTCTATACTCTCTCTTTTCTTGTATATAGATGTACATATGTATTGTTTGCTTAGAGTTAGTTGTGTGTGTATCCATAGTTACACTTAGTTATTAAAATCTATTATCACCACGCTTGATTGTCTCTGTTTTGGTCACGTGATGAGTCCCTTAAATGCTGCGATCTCGCTACATGCTCTCGAAACGGGGAATCCTTCCTAGCCAGAAGGATAAACTCCCTCTTTAGAGTTCATAATTCTAAAACTAGACTACAGCTAATCCTAAAAGCTGATCTAGACCACATACATAGTCATAATTAATTATAATCCATTGTAGTTAATTATCTATATGTATATGTGCACATACATTAATTCCCTTTCATGGCTGATGTATATTTATAACTGGTCACAACACGCGTTGATTAGATATATAGATATATTTCACACCATTTGAGCTAATTCCTTACATAAATTGGTGGAGAATACATTTAAACGTGTTAAACATCTTTTAATGCGTTACATAAATTGGTGGAGAATATATTTTAAATGTTTCAGATTCATATGATTCGCTACAACTGGGGGAGATAATGTGGGCATGCTTTAAAACCCTTGTCTCATGGTAAAAATGTGCTTCGAATCCAAGCGTGTGCCTTTTGTTTCGTTTCATTTTTAAATCTGATTTGCTACAAATGCCTAATTGAGACCAAAGATAGGAGAGCAGTATGGTGTGATCAACAACGAAGTAGATCATTAACTACCCTGAGGAGGGCAGTTTCTGTACTGTGTTGAGAGCAGAAGCCAGATTGGAAAGGTTCATATAGACTATTACTGGATAGATGAGATTGAAGTTGTGAAGCAACAACTTTTTCCAAGAGCTTAGATAAAAATTGAAGGTTGGAAATGGGTCTGTAGTTGCTAAGGACTTCTGGATCCAAAGAGGGTTTTTTGAGGTTGGGAGTAACTGTGGCAGTTTTAAAGGAGGTGGGAACAGAACCTGTGACCAGAGAAGAGTTTATGATATTAAAAATAGGAGCTGAGAGAGTGAATAAACATGCATTTAGAAGTGGAGTAGGAGCAAAGTCAAGAGAGCAAGTAGAGGTGCTGGATTTAGTGAAAAGATCTCTTCTGATGGATCGACTGGGGTGAAACCATGAAAAGGACTAAGATAAGGGAGGGGGGAGCAGGTAAGTTGACTCTCAGTTGAGGGATGAGGGGAAAGTTGTTCATAAATGTTAGTGATTTTATTCTGGAAGGAATTAAGAAAATCAAAATCAAGTGTGACAGAGCCTGTAAGAGTGGAGGAGGATGGCCGAATTATTTTATTTACAATTGTGAAGAGGCAGTTTGGTTTACTACTGCGTGCATTAATGACAGAAGACAGGTAGGCTGATTTGGTGGTGTAAAGAGCAACTCTGTACTGTTTCATGTGTTCGGTGTATGCTAGGGAGTGAACAGTGAGGCCAGTGAGTCCTGTGAAGCTGCTCAAGACGCCATCCAACAGCTTTCATGGCTCTAAGTTCAGAGGTGTACCATGGAGAGGTATGGAAAGAAGGGACAGATCTAGTAAGTTGGGGGGCAAAAATGTTTAGGGTGTTAGAAATGAGAAGATTATATTTGGACATCAGTTCATTACATCTTTGGGATCTTTGGGATCAGACGGTGAGCCAATCATAGCTGATATCTCTGGGAAGTTATTGATAAAACTCTGTGCAGTAGCTGACATGAATGTACGTTTGACACGGTAGCATGGCAAGGTGCATACAGTATATTGTGATCAATACACAATTTACATGAGATGAGATAATGATCTGAGATAGCTTCAGACTGCGGAAATGTGACTATATTTTCTATATTTAATCCGTATGTTAGTATAATGTCAAGAGTGTGACCACCATTATGAGTGGGTCCTATTACATTCTGATTGATCCCTACTGAATCTAAAATAGACACAACCGCTGTTCTCAGAGGATCTTCTGGATTATCAAAATGAATATTAAAGTCACCACCAATTAATGCTTTGTCTAAAGAAACAACCAGGTTCAAGATAAAAATCTGCAAATTCACCAAGAAATTCAGAGTATGGCCCTGGGGGTCTGTAAATAATAATAAGTGGAATCGACTCGGTAGACTTATTTTTTGTGGTTGCATATGTTATACTAGTATGAAGAACTTCAAAGGAGTTGAACTTATGGCTAGGTTTTTGTGTGACGCCTAGATTTTCATTATAAATGAAAATCATTATAAAAGAAAATGAAAATGTTTAAATCTTAAATGAGGATTTCATTGATAACAGCACACAACAGCAACCAACAAACATAGCTGAATAAAATCTTCTGTGACTATTGAAAAGTACAAAAAAAAACATGTACCCATACTTAGTCTGAAAATAGAAAAAGGTATTGATGCCTCTCTACTTATTAGGCTCATTAGCTACTACACCTCCTCCTCTGCCAGTTAGACGGGGCTGATGTATATAACTATATCCAGGAGGACTGGCTTCATTTAATGCTATGTACTCGTTTGGTTTAATCCATGTTTCTGTTAAACACATCATATTAAACTCCTGTGCGTTCAGTATGGTCTAATTTTATGTTAATTAGGTTACTAAAACAAACTTTCTGAATATTTCTATATTTTTGTTCAGCCTGGGGAACAGACACAGTCTCGATATTGTGGAATCTAGGTGACGACGCAGTGCAGCTAGCAGATGGTCGGTTTAGCCTGCTTGTCTGCTCCCTGGCCTTGGCTTGGGATTGTCAACGATTAACTAGGCCTGTTCTGAGACTATGTGCTATGCTGCAAGAAACGAGAGCAGCACCTTCCCGAGTGGGATGGATACCGTCCCGCCCTAACAGGCCAGCCTTGCCCTCAAAACTGCTCCAATGATCTATAAAGCGCACATTGTTTTCAGAGCACCACCTGGACATCCAGCAGTTCAGCAACCATAACCTGCCCAGATCCAGGTCCAGATGCTCGAACTGCTTAAGTAAGGACACGTGATCCGTCTGAACACCTGACAGAGAAACAGGAACGCACCATGGTGTTTATACAAAATATTAAAAACAAATACTGTTTAAATGGCATAACAACACGTGCTTGTGGTATCTTTCTTTGAAATAAATGCCACTTGGCTTGACACTTACGTTTGTAAGTGTGGCTTAAGTGTCCAAATACTATTTATGGCCACTGAATAGAAAAAAATATATAGTATATCGGTTTTTTCCGATATTTAAGAATTTCCCCATAATCGGATATCGGTTTTTAAATTAATGGCGATCTTGTGGGTGTTTTAAGAATTTCGCACAGGACCGCCATAGCAGCGCCACTGCAGCTGAGCAGAGTCGAGCCAACAGTGGTGTGCACAGGCAAAGTACACTTGCTTTGCTTTAATTAATAAACTTTATTTAACATACTAGCCATTAATGCACAAATGAGATGTGTTACATAAATGCTTGATATGTAGTTCAAGCAGCTAACCCTAACCCTAACCCTAACCCTAGGAATTTAAATTGACAAAATTTAAAAAATAAAATGGTTTGTTCAGTTCAGTGGTGTTATCATTGTGTCATAAACAGAAGTCAAACAATAAATAAATATCGGTTCTGTGCATATCTGCACATAAACATGAAAAAAATCGGTTATAAAAAAATCTATATCGGTCGATCTCTGGTTACATGTCGACTTATTTAAAAACTGCAACAAAAAAAAAAACAAAAGTGTAGAAAGTCGTGTCCCTTTTTGCTTGGCTAGTCCGCCATTTCCTCAACAGAAAACGCTCAACACATCACCATATTGTGAATGAATAAACAAACAAACAAATAAACAAGTAACTTAATTATGTCAGTAGGATACTGCTGAACCGAACACCGTCTCTGTCCTCGTGGATGGCTGTGTACAAATAAAACAGTAAAATAAAATTTAAACAGGACATAAGCCTGCAGTTCTTCATTATGATAAAATATTATATTTCATCCACAAGCATGATTGACAGAAACGCTCTCCCAGACATCACCCCGAATCCAGCCCCGGTGTCCAGCATTAAGGCTCCTATTCTTGAAAGGTAGACATCCCTGCTGAATAAAACAATAGAAACCCTCATAGATTTTGCAATGGTTATAATGGGAATTGTATTGGTTTTAATGGAAACTGTAATGGTCCTTGTGGGTCTCTACTGGTAATTTGTTGCCTTCTATTGGTGGCATGTTATATCTAGTGGATACCATTAAGGACCGGTAACGGTAATGGTTTTAATGGTTAGCTGATGGTCTGTAATGGTATTTGTAGTGGAAACCATAAGAATTTCTGTTGTTGTTGTTTTTTTTTCCAGCAGAGAGTTTTTTTCCCTACCTTATCACAATCACATGGTAAGTGTTATGAGCGTATTGACGTAAATGTTTCGGCACCAAAAGCCTTCTATAATAGAAAATTATTTACTACGTTGCGCACCAGCGATGACGCAATCACGTCGGTACTCCGTATATAAGCACCTGTATTATTATCATCATCATCATCATAGTCATCATGAGGTGTGGTCCCTCACAGGGTCGGGGCTCCATCCCAAAAACGCACACGACCTTACTAACCACACTAAATACAGCAGAGTGTATTACAACAGTACGGGATGTGAGGAAATATCAGGTCGTGGACATTTCACCCAACTGAAGCGCGAGCCTTAATGTTGTTATTAATAATCATAATAACAACCCAAAAAAAACCCAACACACACTGCTGTGCTAAGAAGGATGCGAAAGTAGTGCATAGCCTCACGTGGCGCGCTGATTTCATGTACAGTAGTGTGAGTCCAGCCTATAGGGAAAGAATTTCAATGTGACCTGCGTCCGCCATGCTGCTTTAACGGTACTGCACGACACGCACGCACGCACGCACGCGCACACATACACACACACACACACACACACACACACACACTGCAATCCGGTGCTTATCAACGACTGTGCGAAAGTCAGCCAGCTTCCTGACAGAGAGGTAAAGGTCGAATTATTTTATACATTTCCATTCTATATACATATTCATATATATATATATATATACACATTTCAGTGATACAGTTATTCCCTGTAATAACAATAACAACAACAACAATCATTTATTCATTCATTTCCGACATATGGACTGAATATGAAGTGAAAGTAAATAAGGAAATGGTGTGTGTGTGTGTATGTGTGTGTGTTCGCTCTGTACTGCACCTGTATTTAACGACACCGAGCTCACACTCACTTCCTGCTTTAACAATAATATATTATAATATACAATTATAAATATTATATATATATATATATATAATATTTCTATAGTTTAATACATACATATGTACCGCAGTGCCATCCCACTGACACTGCGCTTGCCGTGTAATCCCTCACGAGCCTCTCATAAACGTGTTAATCTGGTTAAACCAGACTGCAGATTAAACAATAATAATAATAATAATAATAATAATAATAATAATAAAGAAGTGTCATAAATGAACCGGGATGTTTCTGGAATAATCCACCTTCAAGATGCGCGCGCGCCTTAATGTGCTGATATGCGGTGCGCGCGTGCGCTCGTTCGTCTCACAAACTGTCATTGTAGTCGATTTAACTGCGATATTATATTATATTTATAATTGAACCAGGTTGTTATGTGATGCGTTCCGGCATAAAGTGTCGGTTTTGTGTCTGTTTTAAGTAAACGGGTTAATACCTGTCGTGCTGTGTGTGTGGGTGTGTGAAGGGTGAATCAAGAAGGAATCGACTCTCTTTTGAGCGAATCGTTTCCCCCGAATCGGCTCGCATGCTCGAATGACCAAAGGAACTTTCCGCTGCCAGTTTAAATTTTTTTAAATTAACGGCTCTTATTAGCAGCCAGGCTAGCGACTTTTAGAAAGTAAAGGTTACATCAGGAAGTTATTTTCTGATATTGATTTCAAAATATTGATTTATTATTTTTTTAAAATTATTTTTTACACGATTGTTCCTGAAGAGACAGTAATATATAAAATCAGCCATGTTGAATTTGTTAGCTATGTGAATTACATTCCTTAGACACTAAACACATTATTTAAACAGCTAGCTTGCTAACGGTCATTTGTTTTAAAATAATGATTCTCTCTCTCACACACACACAATTATGACAATATTACCACAGCAACACTAACTCAATAATATTTGAGTGCTGTTCTATAATTGGTGCAGGATTATTACATGGCAGCCATCTTGATTAGTAACATGTCTACTGTTATATCTATATATATATAATAAATAAATAATAAATAATCCTAAAGCACGAGATCAGATATAACCGGTCCAACGCTTTGTATGGTGCAGTTTCAGAGATAGACTGAACTAACACACTCGCTCAAGCGGAAATATTAATCGAATATCTCTGCCCAGTTTTAACTTGACGCATGTTGGTGTGCTTTGTGCGCAGGTGAAGTCGTGATGGCGGAAGATATTCAGCAGAAACTTCAGCAGTACCGCACGGCTCCGTTCGACGCCCGTTTCCCCAACCAGAACCAGACCAGGAACTGCTGGCAGAATTACCTGGGTCAGTACAAACCTATTTGAACTGTGTTAATTGACAGGACAGATCTTTCACATGAACACAGGACACAAAATATCATATTTAATGTTGTGGAATGTTAGTTCCTGCTATTACTTACATTACAGTAGCTATAAATAGTCGTTTCCTCAGCAACATTACACTAGACAGTACGGTCATACCTTTAATGGCGATGATCGAGCGTCTTTGCTCTAGTTCGGCCGTGCTCTCGGCGCCGCTGCTGATTGACGTATAAAGGGCGACGTCCCAGAATTTACGTTTCGTTCACGGCAGGTCCTTCATTTCTGAACTGCCCCGATTACCAGACAAGGCAAGCTCGACAAGATCACATTAACTTTTTAACACATCACCTTTTATGTGAAACATAAAAAGAACCTCAAACACTCAAAAAATGTACAATATATGTATTTTAAAATGACTGAAATTACATTACTGATAAAACCACAATGCTTACAAACCTTAAAGTTAGAGCTTTACCTCTGACAGTTACAAAGCGCTAACACTGGAGTCTCCTTCCATAAATAAACGTCTTGCGTCATGTGACGTCCCTGTGAATGAGCTGTTACTATAGAAACTAGGGATGCATCAATACCTTACAAGTTAATATTTTTGTTACTTGTTGATACTGATCATGGTGATCTCTCTTTGTGCTGGGTTTTATGTTGAAGATCTTCTGTCTGGTTACTTGTATTGTAGGAAGATGCTGTAGTTCCTCCTCTTGATCTTTTCAAGACACACGGTTGTGTTAATTTATAGCTGCGATCTATTATTACAGATTATCACCGATGCCATAAAGCACTGGAGGCCAAAGGGGTGGACGTGGCTCCCTGCGACTGGTACAGGAGGGTGTATAAATCGCTGTGCCCTATTTCTTGGGTATGACACATACACACACACACACACACACACACACACACACACACACACACACACACACACACACACACACACAGAAAACTTTGCTAATAATCACATTCCATAGCGCAGTATTCACCTAGTTTCCATCCCACCCTTGATGACTAGAGGTCTACATATGAGCTCAGTTACAGTATATTCATGCAACAGAATACAGTCAGCGGATTTGGACCAGTGAGGTTCGAGATTGGAGGTGAACATGGTACTGGTAAACTTTTAGCCACAGAACTTCTGTGCTTGTCTAACTGGTCGGCTTAGCTAAGGTTAGTGATTCACAGGTGGTGGTTGTCATGGTAACTGTAACATTATATCCTAACAGGTTTCGCTGCTGAGAAAATGACAACGTAAATCGAGACTCTGAGATGTCTGACATGCCAGATTAGCTAACATTATACATGATATGAGTGTATTATGGGATGGTAGGAGGAGGACAAGGGGGCGTGTACAAATTAGCATATTCATGTATATTCATAGATTCTGGTGTTTTTAATGAGGGTAAAGATGCTGACAGGTTCCTAAACCATTTTAAGCTTTTTTTTTAGTCATAGAAATTAAACAACTTATTCTATATAGATTATTTTAAATTGTTAGAAAAATATATTCAGGGTGATTATAAGATGTATTTACGAGCTGATTATGAGATTTTAAAGAGGAAATGTGTGTGTGTGTGTGTGTGTTACAGGTTGAGAAGTGGGACTCACAGCGTGATGATGGAACTTTCCCAGGGAAGATCTGAAGATCTCTCCATCCTCTTCATCATTAACGGAACCTTGAGTGCGTGTGTATATGTGACGTGACCCTGTTCACCTGCCGAGTGGGACCTGAACTGCTTTTCCCACGATGCCCCTGTGGCTCAGCAGGGCGAGCTGGATCTGTATAGTCATTCCTAATTACAATTAAATCTTTGTGCTGCAAGCTTGTGTATTAAAGCTCTCGGGCCTTGTAACACCATTCTGGCTGGTGTCCGTGTATGTGTGTGTGTGTGTGCTTCATTCAACATGGGCGTATATAAAAATTATGACTTAATAATATTATGATACACAAACCGTTTTCATTCATGAGCCACGGCATGATGATACAGGAAGAGAGTTACAGAGCTGTACTTCCTCACTCCTTTTTTATTTGATCTCTTTTGAAGGTGATTGAAAATTAAGAAAGAAAAAACACCACGGCTTTTTGCGATAACGT
The DNA here is from genome assembly GCA_023630585.1 of Cranoglanis bouderius. NCBI lineage: Eukaryota > Metazoa > Chordata > Actinopteri > Siluriformes > Cranoglanididae > Cranoglanis > Cranoglanis bouderius. The sequence goes on along the minus strand of CM042564.1, from coordinate 1,372,650 downwards.
TAAACACCATTTTTAATACTTCTGAACACAACTTACAACTTGTAATAAGGAAATGGCGAATATAAAACCACTTCAGAATAAGTGTACGTAAGGAAACCTGTCTATTTGTGTCCATTCTATAGTGAGAAAAATATAAAAACTATACTGTGTTCCATAGTAAACCTATTTACACCGGAGTGTAGAAGGGTGTAGATCTAGTGCACTTAGTGTAGAGACTTTATTTATTGAAACACAAGCTCATATGAACAGCTATAATACAGATTATAATAATATTACTACAACTATAACACACAAACAGGAGAATATACACATCTGTATTATACACAGTGCACCAGAGTGTCTGACTGTTCACTACAACTAACCTCTCTATATACACACACACACACACACACACACACTCTTTCTCTGTCAGTATGGGCGTGTCCTGTGTTTGGGCGTGTCTGTCATGCAGGTTTTGGGTCTCAGAGCTGAAACAGAAAACAAAAACGTCACATTTCTCTAACTGAACTTCAAAGTAAAATGTAAATTGTGTGTGTGTGTGTGTGTGTGTGTATACCTGGGTCTGCCGTTGGTTTTTTCTTGCTGTGCTGTTTTACAATCTGGTTATCGTTGGTCATCTTCACATCCTGGTCCTCCACATGGTTGCTGTGGAGACACACACACACACACACACATCTCCAGTTGAGAAGGATTATGAACTAGAGTGATGTAGCTGAGGTAGAGGAACTGCCAGTTCACACACCATGCTGACATTTCCACTGCTGGGGTGTTTTACATTGTTTCAGGGAGCAAAGTGGGAGGGTTCATATTTAATTTACAAATATATCAATTTAAAACACCCTACTGGTTTAGGCCACGCCCACATCAGGTTTAAATCTGAGTAGAGATACAGATAATGGCACTGGGATACAGACGCTCCCGTATACACTGTTTAGACTCAGTATAGAGCACTACATAGGGAGCAGCAGTGAGCTGAAATGAGTAAGAATCCTAAATCCAAATCCATGTATGTGTGTGTGTGTGTGTGTGTGTGTACCTGATGATGGTGTTCCGCTCGCGGTGTGCGATATGTGTGTTGTTTGTGAAAAGTATAGTGTGGTAGGGGACGATGGGGTCGAGGGTTGGCAGAATTCCCCGGGAACAGAGTGACACACACTCCAGGATCCCGTTATACACCAGGAGATCATCCACAAGGAGCTACACACACACATACACACACACACACACACACACAGAGAAAGAGAGACAGAGTAAAATGCTTGTGTAATAGGGAGAGAGATTCTCTGCTCTGTGTGTGTGTGTGTGTGTGTGTGTGTGTGTGTGTGTGTTACCCCAAACTCTTTGACTCCTCTCTGTGGTGTTTTGGAATAATTCCACAGTTTGATCATAGAGACGGTCACAGGCTGGTCGAAGATCACATACACACGATTCACCTACACACACACACACACACACACACACACACACAGAAAGGATTAGCCCCACCCACTTTTACACTGCAAAAGAAAAGAAGAATAGAATAGCCCAAGTTCTTCCCTTAAAACTGATGTACAGGTTGATTACTGATTATTTCCTCTGCTTTTTGTCTGAACAAACTCTTTATTTTAGGAGGCGGAGTCTGTATAATAATAAGAAAACACAAGTCTCCGGTAATATGAAGATTAAACGTGCTGTTCTCACACACACACACACACACACACACACACGCACACTCCTCACCAGGCCGGGCAGCACCGGAGCGAGCCACATGTGGCGTCCATCATGTGTGTTATTGATGCCGTCGATCAGTTTGTCTGGTGTTCGCACATCTCCACACACACCATCCAGCACGTTCACACTGTCTGGGAACGCAGCGATGTCTGACAGAGGAGGTAAACAACACACACACACACATATATATTAGCTGGATCTTACTAATGCTTCATATCTTACTTTACATCTTTAACTTCTACTGGAAAACAGTGTGTGTGTGTGTGTGTGTGTGTGTGTGTGTGTGTGTGTGTGTACTGTTGTCGGTGAGTGAGATCTTCTGGTCGTTGTGGTCGTAAAGCTCTAGACCATTCAGGCCAATGTAGTAAGGGTCACCCCACGTAGTCAAGAGCTGCAACTGAAAAATAACTGCATGCACACACAGAGTCAAGGAAAACATTTTTAAACAATAATATAAATATTAATATTTGTTGTATTCAATAATAAATACGAATATTAATTATTATAAATGCGGCGTAGATGATGAGCAGGAAGAAGGATACATCCACACGGCATGAGTGGAGCCTCGTACTCCATACTGGCCTTCTCTTCACTCCTATGAACACACACGAACACACACACACACACACACACACACACACACACACACACACACACACACACACACACACGTGAATACACTTACACAGCAGTGTATACATTAATGATGTACCCTGCCTTCTACTCATATCTCACCCACACATATCAGTGTGTGTGTGTGTGTGTTTACCGCACACCTGTACCTGTCTGTGTGATATCTCACCTGTGTGTTTGTGTTGTGGGTGTGTTTTTACACACACTGGAGGACTGGATATAGTCGATGAACAGAATCTCCTGAGCGAAGTCAAAGTGGCAGTTCCCCGGTCCTTTCCTGATCAGGAAACCATCCGGCGGAGAGACACACACTTCGTCCACGTAAACACACAATGCCTGCAACTGATATACACACACAGGGTTAACCCATTATTACATAACACACACACACACGATAATGAGACCCAGTAATTCCCAAGCCCCCCTCCCCCACTCACCCCTCTGTATGAGTCCTCAGGTGATTTGTTGTAGTTCCAGACTCTGAGGCCGGCGATGGTCTGTGATTGGCTGAACTGGATGGAGAGGGTGTGGTCAGAGCCGGGGTTGAAGGGGATCAGCCACATGTGCTCATCATCAGTGGTGATGTTCTGTCCATCAAACAGCCTGAGAGAAAGTGTGATAGTGAGAGAGTGTGAGATAGTGAGACTTAATGTGTGAGAGTGATAGGAATAAGGCTTGAGTGTGTGTGTGTGTGTGTGTGTGTGTGTGGGTGTGTGTGCACAAGGGAGGGTAGATGTGGATAATTTACTTGTCCAGAGTACGAAGGTCGTCGTTATACTCTGGGAGGTCGTTGAGGTCACGTGGTGTTGCCGTTACCATGGAGACGTGAACAGGGATCATCTCACCGTCCTTACCGACGATCTCCAACCCGGTGAGGCCGAGGTAGTGAGAGTCACCCCATGTCGACATCAGAGACAGACACACACCTACACACACAATTCTCTGTAAATTATGGTCTATCTACTGCAGGGCAACAAGAACACACACACACACACACACACACACACACACACACACACACACACACACACACACACACACACACAGTGTTAATGTTACTGAACAATGATGATCTTACTCTTTCCCGTGTAGAGACCAGAACTCGGGTTCTCTGGTTCAGCACATGGCTCTACTGCAGTGTCCCGGTTCTTCTGCAAATACACACACACACACACACACACACACACACACACACACGGATATAAAATATATAACACACACACACACACACACACACACACACACGGATATAAAATATATAACACACACACACACACACACACACACACACACAGACAGACGGACAGACACACACACTTACAGCTGTGTTGTCCTCCCTGAATCCGGCCTGTGTTTGTGATGTTCCCTCTTCTTCTTCATCTGCCGTCTGTGGACGCTGAAGCCCCTCCCCCTCTGCTCCAGACCCCACCTCCTCATTAACACTCACAAACGTGTCATCAAAGCGTGACATGGCTTCCAGGATCTCATCGTCCGTGGTGAAGAGGATCGTATCACCAAACTGATCCAGACCTAAGAGAGGGTGAGAACTGTTAAAGACATCAGTCCCCACTGTCCCCAAACCACATTGTCCCTTAGTCCCCACTATCCCCTAATCCTCAACCATCACAGTCTCGCAGTCCCCAATTCACACTGTCCCTCAGCCCCCACTGTTCCTGAGTTCCCAATCCGCACTGTCCCCTAGTCTTCACAGTATCCTAGTCCCCACTGCCCCCAATCCACTTGTACCCACTACCCATAACCTACACTGTACCCTAGTCCCCACTGTCCTCTACTCCCCAATCCCCATTGCTCCCTACTGCACACTGTCTCCTAGTCCTCACTGTTCTCCAGTTCACCTTGTCCCGTAGTCCTCACTGTCCTCTAGTCCTCACAGACCCCTAGCCCAAACTGTTCTCTAGTCCTCACTGTCCCAAACCCAGACTGCCACCAATCCACATTGCCCTCTAGTGCCCACTGCCCCACCTAGTCCCAACTATCCCAAATCTACAATGTTTCCTAGTTCCCACTGTTCTCAAGTTCACACTGTCCCCTAGTCTTCTCATTCCCCTAGTCCACACTGTCCCCAAGCCACACTGTCTCCCATTTAAGCACTGTAACCTTGAGTGTGGTACTATTTTGACCCACTAGAATTACAGATGTGTTTTGATTTGGGACACAACCCATAACCATGTGGGACTGGCTGGTTTCTGGATGGTAACACACCTCCAATCAGCGTGCCAGATGCTTTGGCAATCTCTCCTCTGAAGATCCTCCGTCCGTCCAGCAGCATGTCCACGTCTCTCACCCCTCTGAACGAGTGAATGCGGGATTTGTTGTAGTTCCACACACGGATCATGGCGAGGCGCTGCGTCTCTCCAAGGTCCAGCGTGATCTCGCACCGCCTCCCCGCCACAAATGGGGCCAGCCACATGTGGGAGTCATCCTGCGTGCGTTGGACGCCATCTGTCACCTTGGAAACGTCGCCATTAACCTCAGGTAGTCCGTTCACGACAGCGGTGATGCGACGCGGCGTGACAGGCTCTCCACTGGCACTGAATATCTCCACACCGTTCAGGCCCATGTAGCAACGGTCTCCCCACGTGGACAGGATACGCATCACTAGGTGCCGCCCTCGCGGAAGGACTGGGATCTCGAACTCCTCCTCAGGGTCAGAGGTCACAGGGTCCGGTGTCACAGCAGTAGGGCGTGACCTGCGCTGGAGAAACTTGTCAAAAACGTCACCCTCGGGCTGATCAAACTTTGTCGGTGAGTCTGGTGATCTTGTCGTCATTATGGGTTTGTTGTCATCTGCCTCGCTCAGCCAGCGCGATCGCAGACGATGGTTACCATCGGCAACTAGGCCAAGGTCCTCTATGATAAGTTGAGAAGTGAGAAACATGAACATGAGGATACTTTGTAGCCAAATTTCAGATGAAACAAAACTGTTAATATTAAAAGCAGAGGTTTAGAACAACATTTCGTGTTTCTGTTTGCTTTTTAAAATTGTTGTATAAAAGCATTAAAGCGCTCAAGGTCATGTTACCTTTAGATTAAATTATTCATTATACAGAGCTTGTGCGCTATTTTACCTGACCTCTCTGCACCATGACTCGGTGGTTTGATCTGAGAGCGTGCAGACCCTCTGCGACCGCTGACGGCTAGTGTGTGTGGTTTCTCCTTGCGCAGAGTATCTAACAGATCCGATTCATGCTCTGGTTTGGTCTCACAGCTTCTCTCCGCAGTGTTTGTGAGTGGCGCCTCCTGGTGGCCACAGACGCTGGCCGGACTGCAGGAGACATCGTCCAGGACTGAGAGTTTGTGCTTCGCTGTGTGTTGGTGTTTAATATTGCTTCTGATCTGAGGCTCCAGCCACGGGGGGCGCTCTCGAGCCCCGCGTGACGCTGGCTGGGTGGTCACCGTGGTAACCTCCTTGCCGTTGTTCTCTACCAGGGGTGGCTCTCCGAGCTCTAAGGAGTCCGTCTGCATATTGTGTCTGCTGTTACTGCTCACAGGGATGCAATCGCCGTCTTGCTGTGATCGCTCACTCACTTCCTTTACGATAAGGGGTCCGGGCTCGGATTGGCCGGGGCTGGGATCCGGAGACGGGCCATCATAGCGATGTGGGCTGAAGCAGGCAGGGCTGGGAGAGGTGCATTCTGGAAGCTGGAGTTCCTCCAGGTCGATGGTGGTGCTGTAATCGAACACCTGGTTACCGCAGCCTTTTTCTAGCTGACCGTCAAACACCAGCGTGCTGTTCACGTACACTCGCACATCACGCGCTCCTACAGCCAGCTCCTGAAGGGAAAACAACCCGAGTACGAGTCTTGCGTGGATGCTGTGTGTGGTGTGTGTGGAGGAAACGTCACACGTGTCCTGACACACACTGACAAATACAAACTGCAGCTCAGCTCAGATAATCCGCTATAGCTAATCTCCAACTGCTCTACTTTCACACACACACACACACACACACACACACACACACAAAACCACACTCTCATCAAGCACACACAAAATACATAAATGTGTACAAACCATCAACAACGCACATTAGGATTATTATTATTATTATTATTATTATTATTATTAAATGACCCTTTCAGGATGCTGTAAGTGTTTCAGAATGTTCACAGGTATATATATGTGTGTGTGAGTGTGTGTGTGTGTGTGAGTGTGTGTGCTCACGTTCAGACTGCGGTTATAATTCCAGATTTTAATGCGTGCGATGCTGAAGTCCGCAGAGCACTCTGTGTTCCTCACCACAAAATACAACTGCACTGGTGCATGGAAACAACACGCCCACATGTCCCGCTCTTTAGTGGTCTGTAAACACACACACACACACACACAGCATTAATAAGATTTATGCGCATCATCCATCAAGTCCTATACTATACTATAGAAAGATAATGTATTTGAATATTACAACGAGTGCATTGATATATTATGATCAGATATATAATGAATAATGATCAGAGTGATTTCAGGCCTTTGTGTCTCACTTTAGTCTGGCCGTTGACGAGAGCGGCGAGGTTCCCGGGCTGATCGGCGTTCCGGATGTCCAGGTCGTGAGGAGAGACGTAGAGTTTGCGGCTCCTCCTGCAGAAGAACTGGACCTCAGTCAGCCCTACTCGTCCCCCGCCTCCCCAGTTCGACAAAATCTCCATGGTAACATAAAGAGCCTCTGCTGAGCCCCGCCTCCTCTGTCATCATAAACGTACACTTCCATCAGTGATGTAAACCACATAAGTAACGTATGTATTAATTCACGTTTTGTTATAATTAAGCAAATAATAAGCCAAATGATAAATGCGTCATACTAATAAACTATTTATAAAAGTATCACTGACCAATGTGAACTAAAGACTTGATTATATAGTATGTAATACTAAAATGCTCAGTGGGTAATTAGCCAAATTGATTAATAAGCCAGAATCCAATATTTACATCCATTGGCCCCAGTTCAACTAATAACTCATTCATTCATTCATTCAGTAATTTATGTAAATTTATTTTAATTTGTAGTTATAATAGTAACACATGTAATTTGTTAATTAATATTATGACAGTTTTGGGAAACATTACATTTTATTTATAAAAATCAATATACAGTGACACCACTCACTGATTTTGACTGACCATGAAATAAAACTGGTAAAGATATAAAACAACCCATAAATAAATGAGTAAACAGTGTACACACACACACACACACACACACTTACAGTTGGTGGGGAATTGCTGATGCTGATGTGTGCGTGAGAAACTGTGGACTGAGCATGAGTCTCAATGTTCTCCAGAGCTTTCAATAACCTCTTCTGCTGACTGTGAGGGGGAGAGAGAGAGAGAGAGAATCACACTTGACCTGGAGAATCATTCAAACGAATATGCGTATGCGTGTGCGTGTGTGTGTGTGTGTGTGTGTGTGTGTGTGTGTATGTATATAGGGTTACCTGGGCCCCATTAGTGTGATCCTCTGCATGGCTCTCATTAATTGACTCTCATCCTCTTCATCTTCCTCCTCCTCCTCCTCAATATTATCGTTGATGTCTGCCTGATCTGCGATGGAGCAGTTCACCTGTTGAGAGACAGCAGCCAATCAAACGGACCGATGGCAATCTAATTTGCATATGTGTGCATCACTATTGGAGTAAAATGGGGGATTACAGTGAAGCAGAACAACAGTTCATAGGGGTGTGTGTGAGTGTGTGTGTGTGTGTGTGTGTGTGTGCGCGCGTACCGGACTGAAGCTTAGCACACTCCTCTGCAGGATGTTATCCCGGGGGTGTTGGAGCTCAGATGAGAGTGTGTGATGCTGTTTGTCTGATGCGAGTGTGTGTAAGGGGGAGTTCTCTTTCTGTAGTGCCTGGAACACACTGAGCACTGTCTCTTCGGAGTCTCGCTCCTCCTGCATTTTACGCAGTGCAGACAGGGGGCGCTCTACACGACTACCAGGACCTGAGAGAGCAAGAGAGATGGACAGAGAAATAGAGAGAGAGATTTTAATTAAATCACTTCAGTAATAATAGTGGATGTAGTAAAAGTTAATTTTGCACACAGACTTTCCAGAGAACCGGGACAAAATAGTTCATCAGCTGTGCAAGCAAGTGTGTGTGTGTGTGTGTGTGTGTGTTTACATGGTGTGTCCTGTCGGGTTTTGCTGGACCTCTCGCTTCCTTTCTTCGCCAGAACTGGTTTAGTGGGGATATAAGATTCCACGTTCTCCTTCCGCTTAGCTGAGAGACAGCGCTCCATCTTACGGCCTAACACACACACACACACATACATACACACACACACACACACACACACACACACACACACCTTATTTCACTGTCCAGATTAGGGATACATGACAGTCAGTACTTGTTAGATGTATGCATTTCCAATCATCTGCTTTTTTTTACCTTTATAACGAAAACAAAACCAGGCTTAAAATAAAGCCCTGAGGTACACCACACATGATAACTGCCAAGAAAGAGGGGGAAATTTGACTGAAAATGTGCCAGGCTAATCTATAGCATGGTAGTATTTGACCAACATTTGAGTGCAGGTGTACGGAGGTG
>CM042564.1:1153741-1361241 GCA_023630585.1 Cranoglanis bouderius | reverse complement strand
GTTACACACACACACACGTTACACACCCAGTTTCTGTAAGGTTACACACACACACACACACACACACACACACGTTACACACCCAGTTTCTGTAATGTTACACACACACACACACGTTACACACCCAGTTTCTGTAGTGTTACACACACATGCATGTTACACAAATGCACGTTACACACACTGCATCACATTTGTTATCTGCAGCACAGGGAGACTGAAATCGCAGCTCACACTCATTATAAAGTGTGTGTGTGTGTGTGTGTGTGTGTGAGAGTGAGTGAGTGAGTGAGAGAGAGAGAGAGAGAGAGATCACCTGTTCCTGTGTTGCAGGCTGATTAAATATTCATCCAGTTGCTCTTTTGCAGATTGTTGTTTTGCTGCATCACCCCTCCTGGCATCCTACACACACACACACACACACACACACACAGACACAGACACACACACACACACACACACAGACACAGACACACAGACACACAGACACACAGACACACAGACACAGACACATTACAATACATCATTAGTACTGCTCAAACAGGATTAGATTTCCAGAGGTGTGTGTGTTTAGAGGTGAGCGTCAAACCTGCCAGGTTTGATCATTAGCAGGTCACATGACCAAAATATGTCTGTAGTCTAACATGTCTCCCCTTTAGAAAGGCTGAAGAGCACAGATGAGAGAAAAGTCAGCTATGGAAAGGAGATGAAACATCAAAAAAGGAGAGAAAAGATTTTTTTTTTTTAAATAAGAGAAGAGAGTCTTACGGAAAGCCTGCTGGTCCGTTAGCTAGAGGCTCCGCGGGACAACGAGGCGGGCTGGAGACGGAGGAGAGGGACAGGAAGACAAGAGAAAGACAGGACAGAGAAGGAAAGAGAGAGAGAGAAGAGAAGGAAGTGCTTACTGAGAGACACAATATTTATCTGGGTGAGTGAGAAAACTAAGGCATGAAACCAGCTTTCTCTCTCTCTCACGTTCACAGTTTCTCTCTCTTTCTCTCTCACCTAAGTTATATAAACATACATATACAGTAGGAAAAAGAGAGAAACAGAGAGAGGAAGACTGTGAATGAAAGAGAGAGAGAGAGAGAGACAAAGAGAGACTGTAAATGAGCGAGCGAGAGACAGAGAGAGACTGTAAATGAGCGAGCGAGAGAGAGAGACTGTAAATGAGCGAGCGAGAGAGAGAGAGACTGTAAATGAGCGAGCGAGAGAGAGAGAGACTGTAAATGAGCAAGCGAGAGACAGAGAGAGACTGTAAATGAGCGAGCGAGAGACAGAGAGAGACTGTAAATGAGCGAGCGAGCGAGAGACAGAGAGAGACTGTAAATGAGCGAGCGAGCGAGAGACAGAGAGAGACTGTAAATGAGCGAGCGAGCGAGAGACAGAGAGAGACTGTAAATGAGCGAGCGAGAGACAGAGAGAGACTGTAAATGAGCAAGTGAGAGAGAGACAGAGAGAGACTGTAAATGAGCGAGCGAGAGACAGAGAGAGACTGTAAATGAGCGAGCGAGAGACAGAGAGAGACTGTAAATGAGCAAGTGAGAGAGAGACAGAGAGAGACTGTAAATGAGCAAGTGAGAGAGAGACAGAGAGAGACTGTAAATAAGCAAGTGAGCGAGACTGTAAATAAGCGAGCGAGCGAGCGAGAGAGAGAGAGAGACAGAGAGAGACTGTAAATAAGCGAGTGAGCGAGACTGTAAATGAGCGAGCGAGCGAGAGAGAGAGAGAGAGAGACAGAGAGAGACTGTAAATAAGCGAGTGAGCGAGACTGTAAATAAGCGAGTGAGCGAGACTGTAAATGAGCGAGCGAGCGAGCGAGTGAGAGAGAGAGAGAGAGAGAGACTGTAAATAAGCGAGTGAGCGAGAGAGAGAGAGATACCGTAGTGATGAAATTCTGACTCTGTTCAGTGAGTCGCATCATTTGACTCGACTCACCAATAAGAGTCGACGACTCTTTCGGCTCTACAAGTGGCTCATTGTTCAGTTACGGGTAGACGACAGGTTGTACGATATTTACGATACCTGTAATTGCTCTTCTATGCCTTACTATGACCAAATTAATTCATCGTCTTACTCTCCCTCCTAATATACAATATAGCATTACATTTAATACAATATATTTTAAATGAGCACAAAATGATCACATAAGCACTGCAAACATGCACTGATCAATACTGTAATCATTCCTGCACGAATGTTATTAATGTTATTAAGCTTTTATGTTCGGGATAAATTAAAATTCAGTGCCATTTAACGTAATTAATTGCCTACATCTACAAAAAACGGCTCATATATGAGAATCGACTCGACTCAAAGAGCCGAATAACCGAGCCGACTCATCCCTAACATAGTACATATGGTAGGTTATTTATATCGAGCTGATGTTGATGATTCATCACAGTCATTACCATTCCACCAAAAACACTGAGTTTAACGCCACACACACACACACACACACACACACACAGCCCATGCCGACTGATCCGGTGTTTATACCCGGGTTAATCTCACCTGTCTGTCCGCTCCGGGGTTCCAGTGAGAGGGGCGATCACCCGCCCCTGCGCTCCGGAGCACACACATGTGGAAAAATAAAAACATTAGCTTCAATATAAAACAGGCTGATTCATCCTTGCTAGCATTCCAACGGTTTTAGCAGCTCATGGGAAAGAGAAGCAGCGGTGAAGCAGCTGTTAGCCGCAGATGTTTTGGAGCTCACCGGGAGCGCGCTCCCTTTTCCCGCGTGAGGAAAAACTCTACACCGTGGCTCAGTTTTGGGCCTAGTTAGCAAAATTAGCTACATATTTTCCCCAAAACGGCCTTTGCTTAGCGGACCTGATAACTAGATAACTAACTACGCAGTCTTATGATCTGAGTGTGAATTCACATTATAACTGTATAAACTTAATTTTTTAAAATTATTTAAAAAATAAATATCTTGCTGAGCGAGTGATTCGGTGAACATGACCGTTATTCATACTGGCCTCCTCGCTTGTGAACCCATAACTAGCACTTATTCAATTGCATAAATTAATGTTTTACGTATTTTGACAGTTTATTATTATTTTTTATATATCTATATTTATAGGCTCTCTTTGCTAATGAATCCGTTAACTCACAGTCCATGACATGAGTTTATCCGGAACGTTGCTCCGCACTAGCAGCCGAGTTCATGTTCACAAACCGTCTGTTGTTGACAGCTGGACGTGGTAACCACGGAAACCCGCTGACCAATCACAGAGCGCGTCACCTCTCTTAGCGTGGATTGGAAAATAGGGAGGGACGGTGACCAATCACAGAGCGCCGTCGATCATCGCTACACACGCCTCACTTTAAAGCGGGAGCTGGTAACCGGGGCAACCCAGGAACCAATCACACAGCTCTATGTCTTTCACTTCGAGCGGATTAGTGAATAGGGAAAACGACTGGCCAATCACAGAGCGCATTTCTTCACAGTCCGCACGTGCTTGAAGCTGGAAACCAAGGCAACGCGCGAACCAAATCACACAGCGCTGTATCTTTCACGTACTCTGGATTGGTATACAGGGAAACCGACTGACCAATCACACAGCACCATTTCTCAATCCCGTGCAATGGTAACCACGGAAACGCACGAACCATTCACAGAGCGCTGTTTCACTCACTTACACTGGATTGGTAGATAGAGAAACCAGTTGACCAATCACATAGCGCAGCTCCTCACAGTCCCGCGTGCCTTTTCCTCAGGCCGGAGCTGGTCACCAGGGAAGGTGGCTTGGTTAATATGGAAACTCGCGGACCAATCGCACATCAGTCTTTCCTCCTAGCCACGCCCACTCTTCTGGCGGCTGTCTGATTTTGCTAAGCGCTAAGGTTTGTTTTTGTCAAACATGACGCATAAAAGCAATTTAATTCATATTTCTCTCAGCTGTAAACAATCAACGGAACCAGAACCTGTCCACTAAGCGTCGTGAATAAGCCGCAGAATTACACAAATAAATGAATAAATAAATGGAGTTGACACTTTGTGTGGTCCACTGCCCAATTTCACACGTTTTATTAGTTATAAATTGTAGCATCTTTATATAAAACCAGACAGAAGGAATCAGAAATGAAATCACTGCAAGGGAAAAAAACTAAACCGCAAAAAAAAAAAAAAAGTCACAGCAGATAAAATAACATTTTACTGCAAATGAACCTGCATTAAATTACAGAGAAGGGAAAAAGAGAGAGAGAGAGAGAGAGAGAGAGAGAGAAATTCTGATAATAATGAGTAAAAGAGTAGACGCTGTGTGCTGGAGTTAACCGTTAAAGTTCTGCCCTGATCTCTCTCCCTCATCCTGACATCATTTTGTGAGCACTGAACAGATTTCCATTCTTCTATAAGTAACTAAAAGGTCAAAGGTCACACTGCCGCCATGGCGACAGACGTCTGGGACGAGTCTGGTGTTTTGGTGTGGCTTAAGAATATTTAAGAACATTTTTATTTTATTTTATTTTTTTAAATACAGCAAAAAAAATGAAAAGAAATAAAAACAATAACTTAAATAGAAGTGCTAAAAAAACACCATTTAGTTTTTTTTGGAGCCCTTTCAATAAAATAACTCGGGGGGGAGTATAAGGACGTCCGTTACGTTACAATGAAACCTAAAAATATAAAATGACCATCAGCGTCGTCAGATCATTATGGATAAAGTAAGGGTTCTGGGTAGAATACTCTTCAGATCCATCCCAGTGCTTCACAGTTTCCCATCATGCCGTGCCGTGCCATGCCGTGTTGTGCTTAGGGCCCATCCTGGGTGGTTATCAGTTCTGGCCCTGCGTTTTCCCATCATGCTGCACTCTCAGGGACTCTGTGTCCTCCTATACGCTCCCAGCCCGGGGTTTCTTTCCCATCATGCCGTGGGCTCGGGCTCGGCGGTGAATTCCGTGTTCCCGCCCCCTCCCCCTGTCTCTCGCTGCTCCCGTTCCCTCCTGCGCCGTTCGTTCTCCCACTCCACAAAGGAGTCGAAGAGGCTGGGCCAGGCCTCATCCTCGCTGTAGTTGCTCAGATCAGGCCCGACGCTCTGCGTGAAGTTGAGGAACATGTTCCAGGTGTCACGCGAGATGCCACGCACGCCACATGGGTTGTCTGACAGGAAGTGGAGCCAGCGCTCGAGCACAGGCGGCATGTCCAACGTGAACACTAGCCTCCAGAGGGCGATGGCAATGCAGCGCTGTAGTGAGCGCTGGCCCTCGCCGCAGTCCAGCCCGAACTGGAACGTGAAGCGATACAGGTCCTTAAAGTTCTCCTCAGAGCGACACTCATCTAACATGGCTGAGAAACGCTGAGAGATCCCCTGCACCGAGTCGGCACGGATCGCCTTACAGCCCTCCACGAACTCATGTCTACAGGGAGAGAGAGAGAGAGAGAGAGAGAGAGCTAAAGAACTGGTACACTAAAAAAAGTGATTCTTACAAAATCCAAAATAAACAAGAAACAAGATTTTAAAAGGTTCAATGAAGGTTCAATCAATAAGCAATGCAGTGTTAATTGTAAAGTGACATCAGAATCTGGACTTGTATACTAATTAAAACCTAGTTAATGGACACACACACACACGTTTTGATCCCTTACCTTGTGAACTTGCACATGGTTGCAGCCTGAAACTTCCAGGCGAGCACCAGCACCCTGAACTCGGCCGGGTCCACGTGCAGATCGTTACAAAAACGCTCCATTCCTTCTTCCAAGATGGCGTCCTCGTGCTCGTCCTTATAACACATAAACATCTCCTCTATCCGAGCCAAAGAAAGCCCCTCCCCATCCTGCACAGGCTCCTCCCTCCTCACATCAGAAAGGGGCGTGGTCGCAGAGGTGTCCGTGGTAACCTCTGACGACTTGGTGCCGTTGACATCGGCAGGAAACTTGGCCTCCTCTTTGGGCCCACCTCCTCCTCCACTTCCTTTTTTGCCATGGGACTTCCCAGCATCCTTTTCACCACTTTTGCTGCCCAGAGAGGATGTGGGGTTTTTACATTTATTCACACACTGGCCCATGGCGTCCTCACTCTCCCTCTCCTCCTGTCTGTCTCTTCCTCTTTATCACGCCTTCTCCTTCCTGACTCTCCTCCTCCTCCTCCTCCTCCTCCTCAGGCCCGCTCGGCTCCGGCTAAACGCCACCTGACAGCGGTCACCATGCCCTAAAGAATAACATGGAGAAAAAGAGTCATTTACTGTGTTTGATCAAATCAGAACCAGTCACCCCGCCCTACCCAGTGAAAATCAGTCACAGTGCCCTACCGAATCAGAATCAGTTACAGTGCCCTACCGAATCAGATAGTAGTGCCCTACCAAATCAGAATCAGTCACGGTGCCCTATCGAATCAGAATCAGTCACTTAATTTAATTTGATAATTTCTAACCAAGTATAAACTAATTTTCGCCTTGCTAACAGATCAGAAACTGTGTCTAGTTTATCCTAATCGGCCCATGTACAAAACAGCAGCAATGATACTGTCGAGGGGTAGTCATATGGGACAGCTCTATACTATAAATAAACACAGAAGTGTACATGAGCCGTCATCGTCAGATTAGTGCTAAATCACACATACGTGATGTCATTATGAGAATGAGTCACAGGGCGGGGTCGGCGGTGTGGCTGGATAACGATTCGTGCTTGGCTGGTGATTAGATGTGTATTGTGCAATAGCAACCCTCCCTCGTGTGTTTCAACACTCCAGCAGGGCTGAGTCAAAGGTAATGGGTTTGGTTGGATGGATTCTTGAAAACATTCGTCCACTCCGAGGAACTTAATCGGCTCTGCTGATAAACAAGTGGAATAACATCTCACCACTATAGCATGAGTCAGCAAGGCATGACCGGCAGCACCGAGAACCTCCACACACAGTGTATAAGCACAACCAGCAGAGACATGACCCTTAAAATGGATTAGGTACATGAGATATGATTATTGGGAAATTTTCTGCCTGAAAACAAATGCAGCAAAAGACATACGTAATGAACGTGTGCGTCAGCCTTTCTACAGCGGAAATGCTGTATAAATATCTGATCACAAGTGCTCAGTGGAGACGCTTTCATAAAGCCAGGTGTGAACGGCTACACGTCTCGACTGTCCACTTCTGATCCGATCACACAGGGCACATAGAAATGGTAAATCATCTGCACTTATATAGCACCTTTTAACCTTCACGGTCCTACAAAGCACTTTACACTGTGTCATTCACGCACACACTCACACTCATGGCAGCAGAGCTACCATGCAAGGGATAGGAACTCAGTGTCTTGCTCAAGGACTGGGAATTGAACCACCAACCCTATGATTAGTGGACAACCCGCTTTACCACCTGAGCCACAACCGCCCAAATGGCATGTTAATGCCAGGTGTGAGTGGTGCGTCAGTCAGTCAACATACGTTAAAGAATCAGAGTGTCGGAGTCGGTCACTGTACTTTAATGAATAAGAGAATCAGAGAGTCAAATTCAGCCACCATCTACACAAATCACAATTGAGAGTCAGATTACAACAAACCCTAACACATCAAAGAGTCGGGTATTTAATTTAAGCAGAATCCGAGAGTCAGACTCCGAAACAAAACCTAAACAAAGCAGAATCCGAGTCAGACTCCGAAACAAAACCTAAACAAATCAGAATCCGAGAGTCAGACTCCGAAAAAAAACCAAAACAAATCTGAATCCAACACAATACCGCAACAAAGGAGAATCCGGTTCCGACACAATGCCTCAACAAAGCAGAACCCGAGAGTCCGGTTCCAACACAATACCGCAACAAGGGAGAATCCGAGAGTCAGACTCCGAACAAAACCTAAACAAATCAGAATCCGAGTCAGACTCCGGAACAAAACCTAAACAAATCAGAATCCGAGAGTCAGACTCCGAAACAAAACCTAAACAAAGCAGAATCCGAGAGTCAGACTCCGAAACAAAACCTAAACAAAGCAGAATCCGAGAGTCAGACTCCGAAACAAAACCTAAACAAATCAGAATCCGAGAGTCAGACTCCGAAACAAAACCTAAACAAATCAGAATCCGAGAGTCAGACTCCGAAAGAAAACCTAAACAAATCAGAATCCGAGAGTCAGACTCCGAAACAAAACCTAAACAAATCTGAATCCAACACAATACCGCAACAAAGGAGAATCCGAGAGTCCGGTTCTGACACAATGCCTCAACAAAGCAGAACCCGAGAGTCCGGTTCCAACACAATACCGCAACAAAGGAGAATCCGAGAGTCAGACACCGAACAAAACCTAAACAAATCAGAATCCGACAAAATATCGCAACAAAGGAGAATCCGAGAGTCCGGTTCCGACACAATGCCACAACGGAGCAGAACCCGAGAGTCCGGTTCCGACACAATACCTCAACGAAGCAGAACCCGAGAGTCCGGTTCCGACACAATACCTCAACGAAGCAGAACCCGAGAGTCCGGTTCCGACACAATGCCTCAACGAAGCAGAACCCGAGAGTCCAGTTCCAACACAATGCCTCAACGAAGCAGAACCCGAGAGTCCGGTTCCGACACAATACCTCAACGAAGCAGAACCCGAGAGCCCGGTTCTGACACAATGCCTCAACGAAGCAGAACCTGAGAGTCCGGTTCCGACACAATACATTTGCGGCATTTGGCAGACGTCCTTATCCAGAGCGACTTACATTTATTTAATTTACACATCTGAGCAGGTGAGGGTTAAGGGCCTTGCTCAAGGGCCCAACAGTGGCAGCTTGGCAGTGCTGGGATTTCAATACCTCAGATTCAGATTCAGACCAGGGGTGTCGGTGTGGGTGCAGGTTTTCATAATAACCAAGCAAAAGCCACACCTGAGTCTATTGAGAGCCAGGCTCAACTGATTAAACAGGTGGAATCAGGTGTGGCTCCTATCGGATTGGAATGAAAACCTGTACCCACACCGGCCCTTTGCGGATAAGATTGGACACCCCTGTAACAGACACTCACCGTACAGTGACTGACAGTCAGATCCACTCACCATAATCCTTCTAAATCAGAACTGGACCGTCAGAATCAGTCTCCGCGTCCTACTGAATCTGAATCAGACACCAAATCCTACTGAATCAGAATCAGAGAGCTGGAATTTTCGCGTTGCTAACAGGACTATTTGTCTCTTTATCCTGATTGGTTGAGGAGAAGTGTCATTCCCGGCTGATAAAATGTAGGGAAGCAACCGCATAAACAGTATGGACTAATCAAGAGGCTCACCCAAGTGTCGGAGCTGAGGACAGTGGTGTCATCTGAGAGGGGTCCATCGCCCAGAAGTCAGCATCCGTTAACCTGAAACACAGACCTGATATTTAACTTTTTTAATTTTTTATCACCATCATAGTGTTCACTACAGCGATGAATGACATCCCAGATGTCAACCATAACCTCCTGTCCTGCACACACACAATCCAAGGGGGTGGGGGCTGGGGCATGGTCACAGTATCAGAGTAGTCTTTTGTATACTTTTCTGGCCACGAGGTTCAGGATCTTGAAAGCTACAATCTGACTGGCTCTCTGCACTTCAGTGTGGTGATTTGTGATGTAAACACACAAGCTTTTGAACATCACATTAATTTTTTGAAGTTTTGTCGCTGGAATGGAAGAAAAACTTCACTGCATCTCATTTTTAAATATTATTAAAGATGCATTAAATTAATTCAGGAAAAATTTATAATGTGATATTCCTGAGCCTCTGTGCATCTCCCTGACAATACCATAATGATAATTTACGGAGTAAATTTGAAGCTAATCATAAATTATTATTGTTTATTACTGAAAAAGGATAAACAACCCGTGTGTAAAAAAAAAAAAATATATATATATTTTTTAAAATCATTAAATAATTTATAGACTAGCAAGGTGATTTGCCCGTAACGCTGATACTTTTAAAAAGGTCCTTTTCGACATCATTTGTGAATTGACAGTAGTCCCAATCCAGACTCCGAAAAAAAAAACTCACATATTCATGAAGGTGACTAAATCGAACTGTATTGTACTGAATCATTGTCTTAAGAACTGAAATCTTATCCTGTGCGTGTTGTGGCAGTTTCGTACGTTTTTAAACCACCACTGAGTCTGATGGAGCAGGGTGTCCCGCTAACATGTGGTCAACTGTTAAAAAAGAAAAAGAAAAAAAAAAAAAAAAAAAAAAAAAAAAAAAAAAACTTCATTATTGACGACACAGAGATTAAAAAGCCTGTAATTATTAACAAATCATTATAGAAAGTCCAACATTATTAACGTTACTTTTCTTTCTTCCCTACAAACACAAGAACTGAACGGCTCGGTGCACGTTGTGTGGTTTGTGACACGGCCGATATTACGAAACGTTCCTCCGCAGACTACCTCGCAATAACAAAATTCCCCCCGGTCTCACATCCTGCAGCTTTAACCAGTTCAGTGAGTGTTTGTGTCTGTTAACGGACTCGAGGGAAAAGTCTGCGACGGGTTACACTGTCAATCACACGATCTCTCGCTCAGAAGATCGACCGGAACATAACTGCAGTAATTAATGTGCCATACATCTCTACTCTACTGTACACTACACCACTCTACTGTACACTACTCTACTGTACACTACACCACACCACTCTACACTACACCACACCACTCTACACTACACTACTCTACTGTACACTACACCACTCTACTGTACACTACACTACACCACTCTACACTACACTACACTACTGTACACTACACTACACCACTCTACTGTACACTACACCACTCTACTGTACACTACACCACTCTACTGTACACTACACCACTCTACTGTACACTACACTACACTACTCTACTCTACACTACACCACTCTACTCTACACTACACCACTCTACTCTACACTACACCACTCTACTCTACACCACTCTACTGTACACTACACTACACTACACCACTCCACACTACTGTACACTACACTACTGTACACTACACCACTCTACACTACTCTACACCACTCTACACCACTCTACTCCACACTACACCACACTACACCACACCACTCTACTCTACTCTATAGCCGTGGCCAAAAGTTTTGAGAATGAAACAAATATTAATTTTTACAAAGTCTGCTGCCTCAGTTTTTATGATGGCAATTTGCATATACTCCAGAATGTTATGAAGAGTGATCAGATGAATTGCAATTAATTTCCCTCTCTGCCATGAAAATGAACTTAGTCCCAAAAAACATGTCCACTGCATTTCAGCCCTTCCACAAAAGGACCAGCTGACATCATGTCAGTGATTCTCTGGTTAACACAGGTGAGAGTGTTAACGAGGACAAGGCTGGAGATCACTCTGTCATGCTGATTGAGTTAGAATAACAGACAGGAAGCTTTAAAAGGAGGGTGGTGCTTGAAATCATTGTTCTTCCTCTGTTAACTATGGTTACCTGCAAGGAAACACGTGCAGCCATCATTGCTTTGCACAAAAAGGGATTCACAGGCAAGGATATTGCTGCTAGTAAGATTGCACCTAAATCAACCATTTATCAGATCATCAAGACCTTCAAGGAGAGAGGTTCAACTGTTGTGAAGAAGGCTTCAGGGCACCCAAGAAAGTCCAGCAAGCGCCAGGACCGTCTCCTAAAGTTGATTCAGCTGCGGGATCGGGGCACCACCAGTGCAGAGCTTGCTCAGGAATGGCAGCAGGCAGGTGTGAGTGCGTCTGCACGCACAGTAAGGCGAAGACTTTTGGAGGATGGCCTGGTGTCAAGAAGGGCAACAAAGAAGCCACTTCTCTCCAGGAAAAACATCAGGGACAGACTGCTATTCTGCAAAAAGTACAGGGATTGGACTGCTGAGGACTGGGGTAATGTCATTTTCTCTGATGAATCTCCTTTCCGATTGTTTGGGGCATCTGGAAAAAAGCTTGTCCGTAGAAGAAAAGGTGAGCGCTACCATCAGTCCTGTGTCATGCCAACAGTAAAACATCCTGAGACCACTCATGTGTCGGGTTGCTTCTCAGCCAAGGGAGTGGGCTCACTCACAATTTTGCCCAAGAACACAGCCATGAATAAAGAACGGTACAAAATCATCCTCAGAGAGCAACTTCTCCCAACCATCCAAGAACAGTTTGGTGATGAACAATGCCTTTTCCAGCATGATGGGGCACCTTGCCACAAGGCAAAAGTGATAACGAAGTGGCTCGGGGAACAAAACATCGACATTTTGGGTCCATGGCCAGGAAACTCCCCAGACCTTAATCCCATTGAGAATTTGTGGTCAATCCTCAAGAGGCGGGTGGACAAACAAAAACCCACAAACTCTGACAAACTCCAAGCATTGATTATGCAAGAATGGGCTGCCATCAGTCAGGATGTGGCCCAGAAGTTGATTGACAGCATGCCAGGGCGAATTGCAGACGTCTTGAAAAAGAAGGGTCAACACTGCAAATATTGACTCTTTGCATAAACTTCATGTAATTGTCAATAAAAGCCATTGACACTTATGAAATGCTTGTGATTATACTTCAGTAACAGTAACATCTGACAAAAAGATCTAAAAACACTGAAGCAGTAGACTTTGTGAAAATTAATATTTGTGTCATTCTCAAAACTTTTGGCCACGGCTGTACACCACACCACTCTACTTTACACCACTCCACTCTACTCTACAATACACTGGTCAGTTGAGTTTCCAGTCCTTCATCTTCATCACCTGTCCTCCTCACTCAGGAACATCACTCATACATATGCAAAAATTAACATCACCTGGAGGTGTGGGGCTACTACTGAATCAAAGACTGAGAAGGGTGTGTGTGTGTGTGTGTGTGTGTGTGCAGTTTAATGAATATCTGTAATCTGTAATGAGGAATGCCTCAGTCTGGGCATGTCAGGGCAAAACACCACACACACACACACACACACACACACACACACACGAGTCACACACAAGCATGCGCACCAGACACACACACACACACACGTAGACACACATGCATGCACACATGTGGAGACAAACATACTGAAGCACGCACACGGAGACACACAAACATACTGAAGCACACATACACAGAGACACACACGTACACACAAACATACTGAAGCACACATACACAGAGACGCACACGTACACACAAACATACTGAAGCACACGTACACAGAGACGCACACGTACACAGAGACGCACACATACACAGAGACGCACACGTACACAGAGACGCACACGTACACACAAACATACTGAAGCACGCGTACACAGAGACGCACACGTACACACAAACATACTGAAGCACACATACACAGAGACACACACGTACACACAAACGCAGGCAGGCAGAGACGCACGCACGCAGGCAGGCAGGGACACACGCAGGCAGAGACGCAGGCACGCACGCACGCAGGCACGCACGCACGCAGGGACGCACGCACGCAGGCACGCACGCACGCACGCACGGGCACGCAGAGACACGCACAGGCACGCAGAGACACGCGCGCGCACGCACGCACTCAGGCAGGCAGAGACACGCGCACGCACGCAGGCAGGCAGGCAGAGACACGCGCACGCACGCACGCAGGCAGAGACACGCGCACGCACGCACGCACGCACGCAGGCAGAGACACGCGCACGCACGCACGCACGCACGCAGGCAGAGACACGCGCACGCACGCACGCACGCACGCAGGCAGAGACACGCGCACGCACGCACGCACGCAGGCAGAGACACGCGCACGCGCACGCAGGCAGAGACACGCGCACGCGCACGCAGGCAGAGACACGCGCACGCGCACGCAGGCAGAGACACGCGCACGCGCGCACGCACGCAGGCAGAGACACGCGCACGCAGGCAGAGGCACGCGCACGCACGCACGCAGGCAGAGGCACGCGCACGCACGCAGGCAGAGACACGCGCACGCACGCACGCAGGCAGAGACACGCGCACGCACGCACGCAGGCAGAGACACGCGCACGCACGCACGCAGGCAGAGACACGCGCACGCACGCACGCAGGCAGAGACACGCGCGCACGCAGGCAGAGACACGCGCACGCGCGCAGGCAGGCAGAGACACGCGCACGCGCGCAGGCAGGCAGAGACACGCGCACGCGCGCAGGCAGGCAGAGACACGCGCACGCGCGCAGGCAGGCAGAGACACGCGCGCAGGCAGGCAGAGACACGCGCGCAGGCAGGCAGAGACACGCGCACGCGCAGGCAGAGACACGCGCACGCGCAGGCAGAGACACGCGCACGCGCAGGCAGAGACACGCGCACGCGCAGGCAGAGACACGCGCACGCGCAGGCAGAGACACGCGCACGCGCAGGCAGAGACACGCGCACGCGCAGGCAGAGACACGCGCACGCACGCACGCAGGCAGAGACACGCGCACGCACGCACGCAGGCAGAGACACGCGCACGCACGCACGCAGGCAGAGACACGCGCACGCACGCACGCAGGCAGAGACACGCGCACGCACGCACGCAGGCAGAGACACGCGCACGCACGCACGGACACGCGCACGCACGCGCACGCAGGCAGAGACACGCGCACGCACGCACGGACACGCGCACGCACGCGCACGCAGGCAGAGACACGCGCACGCACGCACGGACACGCGCACGCACGCGCAGGCAGGCAGAGACGCGGACACGCGCACGCGCGCGCAGGCAGGCAGAGACGCGGACACGCGCACGCGCGCGCAGGCAGGCAGAGAGGCGCGCGCGCAGGCAGGCAGAGAGGCGCGCGCGCAGGCAGGCAGAGAGGCGCGCGCGCGTGCGCGCAGGCAGAGAGGCGCGCGCGCGCGCGCAGGCAGAGGCACGCCGCGCGCGCCGGCAGAGACGCGCGCACGCACGCACGCAGGCAGAGACACGCGCACGCACGCACGCAGGCAGAGACACGCGCACGCACGCACGGACACGCGCACGCACGCGCACGCAGGCAGAGACACGCGCACGCACGCACGGACACGCGCACGCACGCGCGCAGGCAGGCAGAGACGCGGACACGCGCACGCGCGCGCAGGCAGGCAGAGACGCGGACACGCGCACGCGCGCGCAGGCAGGCAGAGAGGCGCGCGCGCAGGCAGGCAGAGAGGCGCGCGCGCGTGCGCGCAGGCAGAGAGGCGCGCGCGCGCCGCGCGCAGGCAGAGAGGCGCGCGCGCGCGCGCGCAGGCAGAGGCGCGCGCACGCACGCAGGCAGAGACCGCGCGCGCGCACGCAGCAGGCAGAGACACGGGCGCGCACGCACGCACGCAGGCAGAGACACGGGCGCGCACGCACGCACGCAGGCAGAGACACGGGCGCGCACGCACGCACGCACGCAGGCAGAGACACGGGCGCGCACGCACGCACGCAGGCAGAGACACGGGCGCGCACGCACGCACGCAGGCAGAGACACGCGCGCGCACGCACGCACGCAGGCAGAGACACGCGCGCGCACGCACGCACGCAGGCAGAGACACGCGCGCGCACGCAGGGAGGCAGAGACACAAACATACTGAAGCACGCACACGGGGAGGCGCGCAAACATACTGAAGCACATGCACGTGCACACACACACACACGCACAAACATACTGAAGCACATGCACGTGCACACACACACACGCACAAACATACTGAAGAACATGCACACACACACGCACAAACATACTGAAGAACATGCACACACACACACGTAAACACACACACACGCACAAACATACTGAAGCACATGCACACACACACACACGTAAACACACACATGCACAAACATACTGAAGCACATGCACACACACACACACGTAAACACACACATGCACAAACATACTGAAGCACATGCACACACACACACACACGTAAACACACACATGCACAAACATACTGAAGCACATGCACACACACACACACACACACGTAAACACACACATGCACAAACATACTGAAGCACATGCACACACACACACACACACACACGTAAACACACACATGCACAAACATACTGAACCACATGCACACACACACACACACGTAAACACACACATGCACAAACATACTGAAGCACATGCACACACACACACACACACACACACGTAAACACACACATGCACAAACATACTGAAGCACATGCACACACACACACACACGTAAACACACACATGCACAAACATACTCAAGCACATGCACACACACACGTAAACACACACATGCACAAACATACTGAAGCACATGCACACACACACACACACACACGTAAACACACACATGCACAAACATACTCAAGCACATGCACACACACACGTAAACACACACATGCACAAACATACTGAAGCACATGCACACACACACACGTAAACACACACACAAACATACTGAAGCACATGCACACACACACACACACACACACGTAAACACACACATGCACAAACATACTGAAGCACATGCACACACACACACGTAAACATACTGAAGCACATGCACACACACACACAAACATACTGAAGCACATGCACGCGCACACACACACACACACACACACACAAACATACTGAAGCACATGCACGTGCACACACACACACACACACAAACATACTGAAGCACATGCACGTGCGCACACACACACACACGTAAACACACACACGCACAAACATACTGAAGAACATGCACACACACACGTATCCACACACACGCACAAACATACTGAAGAACATGCACACACACACGCACAAACATACTGAAGAACATGCACACACACACACGTAAACACACACACACGCACAAACATACTGAAGCACATGCACACACACACACACGTAAACACACACATGCACAAACATACTGAAGCACATGCACACACACACACACGTAAACACACACATGCACAAACATACTGAAGCACATGCACACACACACACACGTAAACACACACATGCACAAACATACTGAAGCACATGCACACACACACACAAACATACTGAAGCACATGCACACACACACACAAACATACTGAAGCACATGCACACACACACACAAACATACTGAAGCACATGCACACACACACACACACACACACACACGTAAACACACACATGCACAAACATACTCAAGCACATGCACACACACACGTAAACACACACATGCACAAACATACTCAAGCACATGCACACACACACGTAAACACACACATGCACAAACATACTGAAGCACATGCACACACACACGTAAACACACACATGCACAAACATACTGAAGCACATGCACACACACACACACACGTAAACACACACATGCACAAACATACTCAAGCACATGCACACACACACGTAAACACACACATGCACAAACATACTGAAGCACATGCACACACACACACACACACACACACACGTAAACACACACACGCACAAACATACTGAAGAACATGCACACACACACGTAAACACACACGCACAAACATACTGAAGAACATGCACACACACACGTAAACACGCACACGCACAACCATACTGAAGCACATGCACACACACACGTAAACACACACACAAACATACTGAAGCACATGCACACACACACACACACACGTAAACACACACACGCACAAACATACTGAAGCACATGCACACACACACACACACGTAAACACACACATGCACAAACATACTGAAGCACATGCACACACACACGTAAACACACACACACAAACATACTGAAGCACATGCACACACACACACACACACACACATGCACAAACATACTGAAGCACATGCACACACACACACACGTAAACACACGCACAAACATACTGAAGCACACACACAGAGAGAGCAGGTTGTCCACTAATCATAGGGTTGGCGGTTCGATTCCCGGCCCACATGACTCCATGTGCCGAAGTGTCCTTGGGCAAGACACTGAACCCCAAGATGGCAGGCAGGTGCCTTGCATTGTAGCTCTGCTGCCATTGGTGTGTGTGTGTGTGTGTGTGTGTGTGTGTGTGTGTGTGTGAGAATGAGACACAGTGTAAAGTGCTTTGTAGAACCACTAAGGTTAAAAGGCCATATATAAGTGCAAACCATTTACCACACACACACACGTAGATACAGATACACACTTGCAAACAAAGACATGCACATTGAAGCACACACACATATGGACACACACACACACATACACACACACACAGCCCTTTAAAAAAAAAAAAAAAAAAAAAAGAATATAATTTATATCACACTGTCACACTGCACTGGAGTGAAAACAGTTTTACACACATCATATAAACACTCAGTGCAGTGTGTGTGTGTGTCCGAGTGTGTGTGTGTGTGTCCGAGTGTGTGTGTGTGTGTGTGTGTGTCCCCGAGTGTGTCCGAGTGTCTGTGTGTGTGGTTAATAAGTTTCAACTCAGTTGTTCTGAAACTACTCCTGAACCATTAACTTTAATCAAACTGGAGTGTTTAAGCCACTTTAAATCCCCGAGTGCACTTTAAAAAAAAGTAAACACATAAGACTAAGTAAACAAACAAACAAACAAACAAAAACACACACAGTGAAGTTTGCAGAATTCTAGTGTGACACACTGATAAATGCTTTAGTCTGCTTTTAATTACGAATTATTAATAAGTAATAAGTACAAAAAGAAAAGCTTTATAACGTGAACATGTTATAAAAAAAAGTTTAAAACAAAATGTTATTGTGAAATTAGCATTAGTGTGTAAACATGACACACTTTCATCTGATTATTAACAAAACTCCGGTTTTATTTAAAGGTTAAAACTAGGATGTTGTAGTTACATTAGTAATTAATTTAAGCTTTTTTTAAAAACAAAAAGTTAAAACAAACTAGCGTGAGCGTTAGCATCGAGGCTAACCATCGTAAAAGTTGACACACACACACATACAGTTCCTTATAGAGTTTAATTAGAGATAAAAACTCACCTTTACACGGAGAGGAGTTTCACATCAGTCCCGTGTGTCTCTCTCTATCATACATATACATATACATATATATATACACACACACACACACACACACACACACACACACACACACACACACACACACACACAGCACTGTCCCTGCTGTAATCAGGCTACAATGCTACACACACACACACTAACACTCCATTGCGATACACTCACACACACACACACTCACACTCACACACACTCTCTCAGACACATACTTTCACACGCGCGCGCGCGCGCACACACACACACACTCCAGTGAACTCGACATCACACACTCCTTTGTGTTCCTCTTCTGCTCTTCTTTACTCAATGACTGAACATTATGGGAATTTTCCCCGCGTCACTTCCGCATACTGCGTCACTTCCTCCAGCCGCTGTTTTTCCGTCATGTTTTATAAAATATCTTATTAAATATTTATTTATTAAATTATACACGAAAATCTGCTCTAATCAACCAGAATGTAACGTTAAATATAACGTTACATTTTATTTAAGACAATATATTTGTAATGTTTTCGTACTCTCATACTGTTATAAAGAAAATAATATTTAGCTATTTATTTAATATGATTCTGCTAAATAAATAAGTAAATAATTAAGTAAATAAATACATGATATTTTTCTGTGTGTGTACTATGTTCCTCTCAGTCTCTTTATCTTTCCCTAACTTGTAACCTCTGGCTCTTTAATTGAGTCGGCTCTTTAATTGAGTCGGCTCTTTGATTGAGTCGGCTCTTCAATTGAGTCGGCTCTTTAATTGAGTTGCTTCTTTTAAAGATTTAACAATTTGAATGAGCTGGGTCTTTGAATGTTTTGATTCTTTAATCATTCGGCTCTTTGAATGAGTCGAGTCTGTGATTGAAACGGTTCTTTAATCGATTCGGTTCCTTGACGGAGTTGGATCTTTAAACGAGTCAGCTCTTTGAGTTTGTTAAAATATTGCTTCATATATTAATTATGAATTATATAAAAATATTAAATTATATAAAATTATTCAATTATATACAATTATTAATTATTAGCATTATATATAATACAAACTTTTTTTATTGTTCTTTAATAATAAATTGTTAGAAATAGATACAAGATACACACACACACACACACACTATAAATATACACCAATCAGCCATAACATTAAAATCATCTGCCTAATATTGTGTAGGACGTTAGCAGCAGATCCTTTAAGTCCGGAAAGTGCTAGGCGGGGCCTCCATGGATCAAACTTGTTTGTCCAGCACATCCCACAGATGCTCGATCGGATTAAGATGTGGGGAATTTAGAGGCCGAGCCAACACCTTGTCTTAGTCATGTTCCTCAAACCATTCCTGAACAATGTTTGCAGTGTGTCAGGATGGATTATCCTGCTGAAAGAGGACACTGCCATTAGGGAACACCGTTGCCATGAAGGGGTGAACCTGGTCTGCAGCAATGTTTAGGTAGGTGGTACGTGCCAAAGTAACATCTACATGAATGCCTGGACCCAAGGTTTCCCAGCAGAACATTGCCCAGAGCATCACACTGCCTCCGCTGGCTTGCCTTCTTCCCATAGTGCATCCTGGTGCCATCTCTTCCCCAGGTAAGCCACACACACGCACCCGGCCGTCCACAGGAATGTAATGAGATAATGAATGTTATTCACTTCACCAGTTTTAATGTTAAGGCTGATTAGTGAATATATAATGGTAAAATCAAGTGTTTCCTTCAGTTTATTTGATTTTAGCCAAGATGAGAGTTACTGGTGCTGGTCTCTGACTCCAATCCAATCTAAATCCAAATTTTTAACCAACAAAAAGCAAATAAAGAAAAAGGAAATAAATAATTCCTTTAGGTGTTTATACATGTTACCTCCTGCAGTCTCAGGAGCTGTTTGCAAAGCTGATGAAGGAGTTTCATCCAAAATGTGCTGTCTAAGCAATTCATCACAGGAAAGAAGAAACCTTTCAGTCTGATGCCAAGTTAATTTTTTGATTGTAGAATGTAGTGTTTTTAATGAATGGGCTTTTAAAATAGATACTTTTATACATATCTGTCCATATTTCATGTAAAGTCATTTATACTGTTGGAAGTGCAGTATAAATAAGGATTTGTTGTAATATAAATAAAGATGTTTAAAGAGGGAAAATAATTAAGTGAGTTAATATTCAAAGTAAGTTATTATATCTTGTTACAGCTAATCTAAACATATAAAGTGTCCAATAGTACAGATCCTGCGTATATGTGACGCAGTGAGAGCCGGTGTAAAAGCACTGAGGCTGCGCATATTTTACAAACCCGAACACAGTGGGGCAGCATTTGTGACGTCATCAGTTCTGCGACAGTGGAATAAAACTGACAGAAGAGGTAACAGCGGTTATTGTTATCTTTAACTAAATACATAGATTAATATAATTTTTAAATAAAAATATTTATGAAACTTTTATGCATGTTACAGTTTTGTTTTCCTACTTTAATAAATCACTATAGGTTGTACAGGTTGTACCTTATTTATTTATTTATTTATTTATTTATTTATTTGCCCATAATTAATGATCATTTTCTGTAAATGTCAGCAGTGCAGGACAGATTAAACTTAATCACTATAATGTAAACATAGCACAGATATTTCAGTAACAGGTAAATACAGTCAATTTATTGATTATAGTTTTTCCCCCCAGTTTAGTCTAGTATATCATGACATGATGTTATTTTTTGTTCATGTTTATAGATAACAGTGAGTCATACAGAGTCAGAAACCACATCAGCAGGTCTGTTTCAGACATTGAACACCTCCACAAAGCAGACTGAGGACACTAATACACTGTGGGACGCACATTTAGTGCACCATGCTAAACTGGAGGACATAAGATGTATTTACTCATTAGCTCCATCAGCCTCATAAAAGCTTTAGTGCAATGCTGAGATTATTGGGTTAGGGAGGACATCGTGGTCTTCTCATTACAGAGTAGATTTCAGTAACAACACTGTACACAGGAACGAAGAGGGACACCAAGAAAAGTCCATTAGCACCTCAGCTGCTGTGTGTGTGTATGTGTGTGTGTGCGTTTCTCTCTCTCTCCTCTGCAGAGGCTGATGGTGATGGCGTTGAGGAGTGTGGAGGTTCTGGCTCTGTACCGTCAGGTTCTCCGGATCGCTCGCAGCTGGCAGGCTCAGTCAGCACTCGCACATGATACAGAGACTGAGAGGAAGTACATCACACAGGAGGCACGCTCACTGTTCAGACAGAACCAACACGTATGTAACACACGCACAAACACTCTGAAATTGACTCACTAAATGAGTCAGCTCTTTGTTCATGTTGCAATTAGATAGAGTCAGGTCTTTGATTGAGTTGTAATTAGATAGAGTCAGCTTTTTGATCGAGGTGTAATTAGATAGAGTCAGCTTTTTGATCGAGGTGTAATTAGATAGAGTCAGCTTTTTGATCGAGGTGTAATTAGATCTTGTCAGCTTTTTGATCGAGTTGTAATTAGATAGAGTCAGCTTTTTGATCGAGTTGTAATTAGATAGAGTCAGCTTTTTGATCGAGTTGTAATTAGATCTTGTCAGCTTTTTGATCGAGTTGTAATTAGATAGAGTCAGCTTTTTGATCGAGTTGTAATTAGATCTTGTCAGCTTTTTGATCGAGTTGTAATTAGATAGAGTCAGCTTTTTGATCGAGTTGTAATTAGATCGTGTCAGCTTTTTGATCGAGTTGTAATTAGATCGTGTCAGCTTTTTGATCGAGTTGTAATTAGATAGAGTCAGCTTTTTGATCGAGGTGTAATTAGATCGTGTCAGCTTTTTGATCGAGGTGTAATTAGATAGAGTCAGCTTTTTGATCGAGTTGTAATTAGATCTTGTCAGCTTTTTGATCGAGTTGTAATTAGATCGTGTCAGCTTTTTGATCGAGTTGTAATTAGATCTTGTCAGCTTTTTGATCGAGTTGTAATTAGATCGTGTCAGCTTTTTGATCGAGTTGTAATTAGATCGTGTCAGCTTTTTGATCGAGGTGTAATTAGATAGAGTCAGCTTTTTGATCGAGTTGTAATTAGATCTTGTCAGCTTTTTGATCGAGGTGTAATTAGATAGAGTCAGCTTTTTGATCGAGGTGTAATTAGATCGTGTCAGCTTTTTGATCGAGGTGTAATTAGATCGTGTCAGCTTTTTGATCGAGTTGTAATTAGATAGAGTCAGCTTTTTGATCGAGTTGTAATTAGATAGAGTCAGCTTTTTGATCGAGTTGTAATTAGATAGAGTCAGCTTTTTGATCGAGGTGTAATTAGATCGTGTCAGCTTTTTGATCGAGTTGTAATTAGATAGAGTCAGCTTTTTGATCGAGTTGTAATTAGATAGAGTCAGCTTTTTGATCGAGTTGTAATTAGATAGAGTCAGCTTTTTGATCGAGGTGTAATTAGATAGAGTCAGCTTTTTGATCGAGGTGTAATTAGATAGAGTCAGCTTTTTGATCGAGGTGTAATTAGATCGTGTCAGCTTTTTGATCGAGTTGTAATTAGATCTTGTCAGCTTTTTGATCGAGTTGTAATTAGATCGTGTCAGCTTTTTGATCGAGTTGTAATTAGATCGTGTCAGCTTTTTGATCGAGGTGTAATTAGATAGAGTCAGCTTTTTGATCGAGTTGTAATTAGATCTTGTCAGCTTTTTGATCGAGTTGTAATTAGATAGAGTCAGCTTTTTGATCGAGCTGTAATTAGATAGAGTCAGCTTTTTGATCGAGGTGTAATTAGATCGTGTCAGCTTTTTGATCGAGTTGTAATTAGATCGTGTCAGCTTTTTGATCGAGGTGTAATTAGATAGTCAGCTTTTTGATCGAGGTGTAGTTAGATCGAGTCAGCTTTTTGATCGAGCTGTAATTAGATAGTCAGCTCTTTGGTCGAGTCAGCTCTCTGATTGCCTTTGACTTCTACTTGTTTGTAGATTTGGGTAAGACCGTTACTCTTGCAGTGTCATTTAATCAAAATGTTACCATGGAAACCTCATTTTGACATCTGTTCAGTTCATTAGTCATCTTCAGAAAGCAGTTTATCCTGGTCAGGGTCACAGTGGCATTCGATGTTGCTTTCGTTACAAAAATCAGATCTTCTCCATAGTTTGGGAGCCAAAAGAGTCGACTCTTTTTCTTTTATATTTCACTGAGTGAAATAGATGGAATTTAGTTGAATGGACAGAATTCCTACATGAAGTCACTCAAAAGTACGTAGTGAACACTAGATCTGTGCCTCAGACTGTATTATTAAACTATCCAGTATGTAGTTGAGTATGTAGTACGTACGTGTTTGTAGTGTAAACACTAATTCATGGAGATAGTGGAGCAGAACAGAAGAACTGCTCATTTTACAGGCCAATAAAAACCCTCCTCATCGGTGTCCACACTTTAGCAGCATTCTCACTGGCTGTGGTGTTTTGTTTATTTTATTTTTTATTTTTTTCCTTTGAATTAAAACCACACTGCCCTCTGGCGGATCCACAGGGAACAGACTGGAACTGTCAAGTACTAAAAGTGCTCTGTTACATTTTTAATTATTAGTGAACAAACTACTGCAGTAATAGTGCACAAATAAATGATTTGAGATGCAGATTGCTCATCATGGAAGCATAATAATAATAATACTAATACTACTACTACTACTACTACTACTAATAATAATAATAAACTACACGTGTTCATACACATGGAAGCCCAAAGTGTTCTACAAATATAGTAAAAATGAAGCTACAAAAAGTAATGTAATAGAATTAATGTGAATATTTTGTCAGTTTGAGTCAGAGATTAAAGTGAGTTTAACAATAATGTAATAATCTGTGTGTGTGTGTGTGTGTGTGTGTGTGTGTGTGTGTGTGTGTGTGTGTGTTTCAGCTGACAGACCCAGAGTTAATCAGTGAGTGTGTAGCGGAGTGTGAGGCTCGAATAGAGCTCGGTGAGTCACACACACTGCTGTCTTTATTAACACTACTTTACTACACATAAGTTTCTTTTAAGGATTTATTCTTTACCTGAGAGTAGCTGAAAATTTATACTCGATTCAATCACTATCTATTCAATCAATCACATTTCTGTGTATTTTATTTTCACCACAGCGCTGTAGAGTTCTGGATTGTGATTGGTCAGAGTTGATTAGGTGTTGATTAGTTTTCTATAACAGCAGCTCTGACAGTAGTGCAGCTGGAAATCACAGGTTTATATTAATGCACTAGTTCTAATACATTATCGTTTCTATAGTAACAGCTCATTCGCGGGGACGTGTACAGCGGATGTGCCACTAATACTAAACAGATTAAAAAAGGTTGTTTAGTAGTTGATATGGTGTGGTTTTCAGTAAAGAGATGTTTATTTAACATTTATGGAAGGAGTCTCCAGTGTCAGCGCTTTGTAACAGTCAGAGGTAAAGCTGTAACTTTAAGTTTTCCCACATCTTCGGGACAGAGGAGTTTATGCTGTGTGGTTTGATATTTGCTGTGGTGTAAGAGGAATAAAACACTTGTGGGGACGTGCTGTTAAAGGAATTATGATCAGCTTCAGGATAACAGTAACAGTAGCTCTGCTTCATCACGCCACCCTGTCACTCAGTATTTCATTACAACAGCAAAACACACACAGTGTTAATTCATTACATAAAACATCCAATCAGATCCATGCCAGTTTATTAGCAGTACTGATCATGTTTGAGTAATTAGTCTCACTTGCAGTAATGTGGTTAAATTCGATTTAATTTTATATAAATTAAATGGTCTAAAAAGGTATGAATGCTAGCCTAAAGCCCCACCCCTAACCTTAATCTTCATTTCATTTACTAACATAAATTAACATAGATTTTTAATTTTAAACATTTAAATACATTTAAACAATTTTTAACCTTGTGTGTATTTGTGTTTATGAAAGGCCTGCATTACAGAAATCCCTATCCCAGACCTGTGAGTTAATCTCTAATATACAACAATAACAATAACAACAACAACAACAATAATAATAATGATAATAATAATTTCTCCCTCTGTAGTCGTATCTTCCTCCGATGGGTTTGGCCACACAGAAAGGCAGAAAGCTTCGAGCTCAGCAGCGACTCAGGAAACAAGCAAAGCCTGTGTACTTACATTCTCACGATGAGACATAACACACACACACACACACACACACACACACACACTGTCACTGTCACTGTCTGTAAATTGACTGTGTATATACTGCTATGTTGAATAAAATGGTGTTTGAATGTTTACATGAAATGACACTTCTGCGTGTATGGAGTCTCTATCTATAATGTCTTGTGTCAAAAAGAAAAAGAACTGAAGATTATTAGCCTGAAAATCATTTTTGGGGAAAAAAAGTAAGCCATCTTGTTCATGTGCAGGAGATTTCCTGTCTTTTCCCCATCTTCTTTACTCTGCTTCATGAAGGGTCCTATGCACTAAATCTTCCAATAATGCAGCTCAGCCATTGCAGCTCGTCAGCTACCACAGACACACACTAACCCTTAATTTATGGATTTGTTTTCGGATCACTTTCTTACAAATCATTAATATCAAAGACTGAGTTTTACCACCTCAGCAACACACACACACACTAGCTGCAGGCTACACACTGCCAAAGCTACCGGTCATACTATCATCAGTCGTCAGTAGTTAGGGGGCATGACAGGACAATGTCATTTTGCAGACAATCTCATGAAGCCTGGTGGATGTTAGTGAAATAAACAAGTCGTGTGATACGGTCCGGTCGTCAACTTGTCCAGAGATCATGGAGAACGCTTTTTTTTTTGTTGGTACATTTGTATAGAAATTTGGCAGGAGGGACCTTCAACATTAAAAGTATTATCACTTTCAGCAAGTTCAGCAATGGTTGAGCAAAATGTGTGTTCATTTCTCTCTCTCTCACACACACACACACACACACACACACACACACACACACACGCAGAGAGAGAGAGAGAGCGCCAACCACTAGCCTACTCTCACATTTTAACAATGTATTTATATTATATTTATTTCTTTATTTCCCCCCTGATGTCCATTACATATAAAATGTTTAAACTGAGGAAATGTACCATTTTAAAGAAAAAATAAAGAAATTTTAATTTGATGGCAGCAACACGTCTCAAAAAAGTTGGGACGGGGAAACAAAAGGCTGGAAAAGTAAGTGTTACTAAAAAGAAACAGCTGGAGGTTAATTGGCAACAGGTCAGTAACATGATTGGGTATAAAAAGAGTATCTTAGAGAGGCGGAGTCTCTCAGAAGTAAAGATGGGCAGAGGTTCACCAATCTGTGAAAAACTGCATCTACAATTTGTGGGAAAATTTCAGAATAACGTTCCTCAATGTAAAATTGCAAAGACTTTGAATATCTCATCATGTACAGTACATAATATCATCAAAAGATTCAGAGAATCTGGAGAAATCTCTGTGCGCAAGGGACAAGGGTGAAAATCAATATCGCATGCCCATGATCTTCGGGCCCTCAGGCGGCACTGCATTAAAAACAGGCCTGATTCTGTAATGGAAATCACTGCATGGGCTCAGAAACATCTGTGAACACAGTTCGCCGTGCCATCCACAAATGCTGGTTAAAGCTATATCATGCTAAAAGTTGTTACACAGTGGTAAACATGGCCCTGTCCCAACTTTTTTGAGATGTGTTGCTGCCATCAAATTCAAAATTACCTTATTTTTTTCTTAAAATGGTACATTTCCTCTGTTTAAACATTTGATATGTTTTCTATGGTCTATTGTGAAGAAAATATGGGTTTATGAGATTTGCAAATCATTGCATATTTATTTCACACAGCATCCCAACTTTTTTGGTTGTAAATCAATCAAATCAATGTTTGATTAAAAAAGACAACGTGAACGTTTTAGTTTATTTATCTGGATAATTTATTTTAAAAAATATATTTATTTTACATTTGGAACTGTACTGTATTTGAGCTAAATGCTTATTTTAAAGCTATCATCATTTCTCTGGAAAAACCAACAACAACAGCAAAATCCACATTGTCAGCCAGTATGCACAACACAAGCTTAGTCATGACACACCCTCTCATATTTAGTGGTTGTCCATAAAAACATTTTAAGAATGCATAACAAATCTTTTTCCTTTCAGACTCAGTAAAGATCCCACAGAAAAGGAGTCTAAGGATGTTTAATTAATGCCTAATCATGCTTCAATTTAAACCCTGTTCTGGAAACCGCCCTTTTTTCTCTTTATTTAGTAAAAACCCAACACACACACACACACACACACACACACACACACACACACACACACACACACACACACACAAGACAAATGTGTTTTAATCACAACATTAACATAAATGGACAAAGTGTCTGTTTGATTTAATTCCACATTATACTGGAGGTACAGGAAAAGTTTATTTATTGCTGACAAACAAATGTAATAATAGAAGTTTCATTACTGTTCAGTTTGTGTATTTAAGCTACATTATACTGGATTACTCATAAGCAAACTAATATGTAGGTTTAATTTATTTATCTCAGCTGCTTCATATTCACAGTCCTGACATTTCATCATCTAATTAACCAAAACAAAGCAGTGTAAAAGCAAAATCTTAACCATTATCATTATCCTTTTAAAATAGTAATAGTCACATACACTCACCGTCCATTTTAATAGGAACACCTGTACACCTGCTCAGTGTATAACCATTGCAGTTATCCAATCAGCCAAATACACACACACCCTAACCCTAACCCTACTCTATCCAACCCATCTGGTACCAACAACCATGCCACTAAAGTCACAGAGATCAGACTTTTTCTTCATTCTGATGTTTGATGTAAACATTAACTGAAGCTCTTGACCTGTATCTGTATGATTTTATGCATTACGCTGCTGCCACATGATCGGCTGATTAGATAACTGCATGAATGCGCACGTGTACAAGTGTTCCTAATAAAGCGGATGGTGAGTGTGTATGTTCTACAAAACACTCTGTAATGTTTATTTGTACGGGTTAATGTAATCTCATAATCATCTGAGGCTGAGAATTGGAGATCAGAATACAAATGGCCTGAACCTGTAAAGAAGTGGAAAAGGGTAAAATGATCAGATGTTTATCAAATTTAACAGAATCAGTTGTCAGACTCCTGATAAGAAACATCAGTGTATGTGTGAGTTGAATCAACTATGCAAACATTAAAAGACCTAAATAACAATAAAATCATAATAATCACGATGGAAAATATTTTAGAAACTATATTAAACTGATTCCTTCAGCTGAGAATCACTCGCTGCTGTTGAGGACGGCCCACATGACTAGCCTACAGTTTGCCGTGAGATTGCTATGGACGGTGCCACATGGACAACCTAAAGCTGACTGTGGATGTTCTCACTTGGACCTCCTAATGATTAGACTTACTAAAAGCAGTTTACACTCAGCTCTCACTCATCATACAGTGGATAGCTTCACTTTGATACTATAGACTTAAAGCTAAAACTCTACTGAAATCAAAACCGATTGACTCTATAACTATAGAAGAGTAATGATTTATAATCGCACTATCCGGTGTCACCCAGAAGAGGATGGGTTCCTCTTTGAGTCTGGTTTCTCTCAAGGTTCCTTCTCCTCATGTCGTCTCAGGAAGTTTTTCCTCACCGTTGTCACCTCTGACCTGCTCATTAGAGATTTAAATCTAAAGCTATATCTGGATTTCCATAAAGCTGCTTTGTGACAGTGTCCTTGTTAAAGGTGCTATATAAATAAAATAGAAAAAGTCTGTCTCTATCTGTCTAAACACACTAAGTCACATTAAATAATGTGTGTGTGTGTGTGTGTGTGTGTGTGTGTGTGTGTGTGTGTGTGTGTGTGTGTGTGTGTGTGTTTCTGTCAGTAACTCACTGTAGTGTCTCCAGTTTACAGTGTGGATCCTTCAGTAGATCAGAGAGCAGCTTCACTCCCGATTTTCCTGGTTTATTGTGTTGTAGCTTCAGTTCTCTCAGGTGTGATGAGGTGTTTGACCTCAGAGCTGAAACCAGAGCAGCACAACCTTCACCTGTAATACTGCAGTGTACCAGCCTGTAGAGAGATCAACAATTATACATCAACCTACACACACACACACACACACACACACACACACACACACACACACACACACACACACACACACACACACAGGTATGATGATCTGACCTCAGTTTCTCCAGTTTACAGTGTGGATTCTCCAGTCCAGCAGAGAGAAGCTTCACTCCTGAATCTTGCAGTTTATTCTTACCCAGGTCCAGTTCTCTCAGACTGGAGGAGATTGAGCTGAGAACTGAGGACAGAACTCTACAGCTTTCCTCCGTCAGATTACACCAATACAGCCTGGGGGAGAAATGATGATACATCAGAACACTGATATCTGAATGTGTGTGTGTGTGTGTGTGTGTGTTTTCAATCACAATATTACATTTAAAAAATGTTAAATGGTAAAAATAGTAGAATACTGTGTCTATGGGGCACAAATGTAAAAAGTTGATTATTCTTTTCTCTCTGACGTTTTTTGAACAATTGAGGCCATTCTGTTACATTTAAGCAGTGACTCATATCAAATAACAGTTTTCAGTTTCAGTGTAAAATTTAAATATAAAACTCAACATTAAACCTAAATATTAAATGAAATGGTTAAATGTAAATGATAAATATAAACTTAGTGATATTTAATTAGGGATGTGAAAAGCAGATTTAAAAACATTCCTCAGCAGCCAAGATCTTTTAAAGCAAATAATCAGAATTAAATCAAACCAATTTCTACAAATGTATGCTATGGAAAAGGAAACATTTAAATGCAGAGTGTGTAGTCCTATCTACAATGTACAGAACCATTTCTGGCTTCAGTGGAAACCCAGAAAGGTCATCAGTTATTTTTTTTTCTTGTGATCTTAAGATAACAAATGTTATTTTTCTTGACATAACAAAAGTTGCTTTCTTGAGATCACAACTTATTTTTCTCATGATGTTGAAATGCATGGTTAGGTTTACATGCGGCACATAATGGATGAGCACATCTGTTTTTACTTTAGTCATCATATATCCCAGGAGGAAATAGCTGGCACAGTGGTAGAGTCACTGTCTCACACTTCCAGGTTTGAGTCTGAGCTTGGGTTCAATTTTATTTGCTCCAAATTTCCCTTGTGGATCAATAAATTCCATCTATATATCTATCTATCTATTTATCTAGCTATGCTAGTGCTACACAGTTTCAAATGGTCTAAATCCCCATCACTTGAGAAGGTGACTCAGAAATCTGCAACTATACTGTGGTGGACACTACAGTGACCCTGAACAGGTGGTCATTTCTGTTTTACTGCAACTGTTAATTCAGGATACTTATTTGGGACTGCAATGTCATCACAAAACAGTAAATTCTGAAATTAGTCTCCGCGATGAAATTTTAGACATACAAAAATACAGAAGTAGGTAAATGTAAAACTAAGTAGAAACTGTAGCACTAGCTAGTCAGGTAAGCAGTGCAGCTCATGTGCTGTGTACCTGCTTTTCTATATCTATACATCTGTAACTTCATAGCAGAGAGGATTTTCAGGTTCCAAACAAGTATCGTGAACCCACCCAAAAAATCCTGCCACCTGTGGACTTGCTCTTTACCCTGACTGCCTTGTTCCAAACCCAACACAGTATAGTATAAACCTGGCAACCGTACTGCACCATATTCTCTCTCTCGGGTGTTAAATTAGTTAGCAGGCTTCAAAATTTTATAGTTAGGTAGCAAGTGGTCAATGGATTGTCATTATGTGGTGCAAGGACGAGGATAGTTTTAGTATGTTGGGGGACTGTGACAGAGGCCATAGGAGTGTGCGAATCGAATTGCCGCTGCTGGAGGAGGAGGCTGCAATAATTTCAGTGCTAGAACACAAGAAATGCGATTGATATGGGATATGTGACTGCTAATGTCAGACATAATTTAATTGCCGACGGGGCTGTGGCTAATGTGAACTCTGTTTCGGACATTGGTGGACTGTACAGAGTGATTGATAGATTAACTGACGAGATGAGGGGCATGAAATGAGCACTTAACCATTTGGAGGACAAGAATCACCGACTGAAAGAGAGAGTGAGCCGTAGCGGCATGGACGAGTGGAGTAGAGCCCACTCCCCGTCATGTGAGACAGGACAGTGCTGCTGTCAGGGCCGTGCTTGCCGTATACAGACATATGAGATGCAGAGAGGCCGCTCATCTGAAAGAAAACCGATTATGGAATTTCATGGTCATAGAGACCACAACTCGACTCATAGCCCTATAAGGCACACTACTAGCCCCTCCCATAGCCCCAGCATGCGGAGACGAGACAGTTATGAGGAGGGAACGAGGAAGCATGTAGTGTGATTTATGACCCCTGGTGGTGGGAAGAGGAACTATGAGCTTGGAAACGGGCTGTAGCTGATGTTGCGGCCCAAACACCAGCTGTACTACCCAAGTTCCTAAAACCTGAGGACAGTTCATCTGTATTGTTGGACATGGAGGCGGACACGGACACTGACCAGGGCACTGGTATCATATGTGAAAGGGACAATTGAGAGCATTGAACTTCCTATTTAATAGACTCTGGTTCTAGTGTATCGTTAATGAGCTCTGATTTTCAAATGTCAATCCCAGCACTTTGCAATCGAGCTCTAAAAAAGACTATGTTGCAGCCCGTGCTGTGAATGGACAGATGTTGGACACGCTGTGCACACTTACAATAACTCTACAGCTGGGTACTGTAACATGGCAACATGTTTTTCATGTGGTGAGAGAAGCGACGTCGTCTGTATTGTTGGGATGGGATTTCCTAGTGAAAAATCATGTCCTGCTGGTTGTCATGCTAAGCTACAGTTATGGGATGTTTCTATGCCACTCTTTGCCAGCAAAGACTTTGTCCTGACATGCTGCAATGTGTCTCTGGCCACGACTATGACATTGCCGCCCCTCAGTGTGTCAATCGTGCCAGTTAAGATTTGTTTACCTAGCATGGCCCAGGTGTCTAGTGACTATGTGGGGTATTTAGAACCTAATGCATCTGATTTGGCCGGCGAAGTTGTGGCACACACACTCACTAATGTGCACAACGGACTAACTAAGGCTCGGATTTTGAATCCAACTGGACAGGACATTTATATAAAACAGGGGGCACACCTGGGCGAGTTTTATTCCATAGCTGATTCCAATGTTCAATCGATTAAACAGGACCCAGGTGAAAGGGCGGTTCCTAGCCCCTGTGACACAGCTCCTCCCATATCTTTACATGAGTCCTTAGTTTCTAAGACAGAGCGAAACTCTCGTTGCTGTTGCAGGAATACAGTGACATCTTCAACTCCTCAGGACAGAATACAGGAAAGTGAGCTGAAATAGAGAGGCAAGTGGTGGGCCTTCTAGCTGATGGCATCACTGAGGAAAGCTGTAGCCCCTGGGCATCACCAGTCATGCTGTGAAAAAGAAATGTGGCACCTGGCATTTCTGTGTGGATTACAGATGTTTGAACAGTGTGACTATTCAGGATGCTCTCTCTGCCGTGCATGGATGACACACTGGATGCATTAGTGGGCTCCAGATGGTTCAGCACATTGGATTTTTCTAATGGCTACTGGCAGGTGGAGGTGGCTGAGCAAGACAGGTAAAAAAACGGCATTTACTACTGGTCAGGGTCTATATCAATGGCACTCCATGCCGATGGGACTTTCTAACTCCCCCACCACATTTCAGTGAATGATGGAGCTAGTTCTGAGAGGGCTCCCATGGCACACTTGCATGGTGTACCTGGATGATATTTTGATTTATAGTGGAACATTTGAAGAACTTTTAACCCATTTGAGAAAGGTGTTTTCCAGAATACGATCGGCAGGTTTAAAATTAAACCCAAGAAAATGCCACCTGGCCAGGGATCATGTAGTATTCTTGAGTCATGTCATCTCGGAGAAAGGCCTTCAGCCTGACCCGAGAAACACAGAGAAAGTTTGGAATTGACCAGTTCCACAGTCTCCCTCCATGGTCAGAGCATTTGTGGGACTGTGTTCATATTATCGACGTTCTGTCAAGGACTTTTCGAACCATGCAGCTCCGCTTAACCAGCTGGGCCCATGATGGGGTTAATGAAGTGCAGTT
Organism: Cranoglanis bouderius; assembly: GCA_023630585.1. Taxonomy (NCBI): domain Eukaryota; kingdom Metazoa; phylum Chordata; class Actinopteri; order Siluriformes; family Cranoglanididae; genus Cranoglanis; species Cranoglanis bouderius. Next base: position 1,327,273 of record CM042564.1, on the reverse strand, counting down.
CTCCTCAAATGGATTTAGGTGAGGCTCTTGAGGGGCCTGATAAGTCCACACCTGGTGTAAGTAGGACTGGGAGGAGGTTGAAACCTCCTGGTTGCTTGAAAGATTTTGTACTGTACTAATGTACTTGTTCTTTATGTTAAAAAAATGTACAAAAGGAAAACTATGTATCCGTGGTTATTGTACTAGTGTTTCATATGGTACAACTTGCTTTAATTTTGACACTGGCTTGGGTATTATACATTTTGATATGTATTATTCTTGTTGCTGTTTTCTGTTCTATCCTTATTTGTTTGGTAGATAAACAGGGATGTTTATTTTAGGGGGATGGGACGTATGTAACAGATTAAGTTATGAGTTGAAGTTAAGGCTATAGGGATGTGGCATTTATGTGTGTGTAATACATTCTTTTCCTTTGGGGCTTGCCATAGGCAAGAGAGGGATGTGCATGCATATAAGGTTACTGTGGGTCCCTGCTGGCCATGAGGTGGATTTGGGGGAGAAAAATAAAAGTGTGGACAGTGCATGGAACTCGTTTCATTATTTTATTATCCAACAGTGTTTAGGCAAACCCGATACTGAAGCTCGGTTACATTAATATTTACCATTTAGTTTTAATATTTAGATTTAACAATTAGCTTTATATTTAAAATTTTCACTGAAACTTATTTGATACGAGTCACTATCTAAATGTAACAGAACGGCCTCAAATGTTCAAAAAAGTCAGCAAGAAAAGAATATTTTTACATTTGGCTCTTCATACCTGTCAGCCCCTTGTTATACATCAGGCTTGTTGATTTACAATTTAATTTTATTAGCTTTATACTATAACATTGACAATAAAATAAACAAAATGTGGGGGAAAAAAGTGACCTCAGTATCTCCAGTTTACAGTGTGGATTCTCCAGTCCAGCAGAGAGCAGCTTCACTCCTGAATCCTGCAGTTTATTGTTACTCAGGTCCAGTTCTCTCAGTCTGTAGGGGTTTGAGCTGAGAACTGAGGACAGAACTCTACAGCTTTCCTCTGTGAGGGTACACCCACTCAGCCTGGGGGAGAAATAAAGATATAGCAGAACACTGACATCTGAATGTGAATGTGTGTGTGTGTGTGTGTGTGTGTGTGTGTGCCTTACAACCAGACACATATCACATTTCTACATTTTCCTAAGAATGATAACAGGAATATGGTAATAATCCACTCTGAACCAGCAGGTATCTTTAGTTATAGTAGAGACTTTTATTCAGTGTGTTTTAGCAGCTTTGGGGAAAGTTTTTAATTATTTATTTATTTATTTTGTTGTTTGTTTGTTTATTTATTTATTTTTTTCGAACATTCACACTAGGGACAAACAATTTTCAATCACAATGTTCAATTTTAAAAATGTTAAATGGTAAAAATAGTAGAATATTGTGTCTATGGGGCACAAATGTACAGTTGCAATCAAAATTATTCAACCCCCATTGCAAATCAGGTTTATTGTCAAAATTTACAGACTTTCAGCTGTTTGCAATGAACAAATCAAACAAAAGCAATTGAAATAGTTCAACACAACGAATGCTTCGAGTGGTTTCCCCAAATTCAACTGAAAATGCAACTTATAATGACTTCAGTCTCAAAATTATTCAACCCCCTGAATAGAATCCCTCACAACAGCACAAATATGCAAAACAGGTGTTGTCTCAAGCACATTTGATTAAATTAATCAAGGGCTTCATTAGTTGCACCAGGTGTGCTTGAGCTGGAACACATGAAATACCTAAACTGGCTAGGGGCAGAAAATACATGAAATACCCGAACTGTCTAGGGGCAGAAAATACATGAAATATCTGGACGGGGCAGAAAAAGGAAGCTATAAACTGCTGCAACCAGATTTCTGAGAAGGCAGGTTGTGAAAAACCCTCGAGTGACTGCAAAAGACCTGCAGCAAGACTTGGTGGCAACAGGCACTGAGGCTTCAGTGAGCACAGTATGGTGCGTACTAAACGCAGAAGGTTTCCATGCCAGAACTCCAAGACGTACACCACTACTGACCCAAAAGCACAAGAAAAGTCGCTCAAAATCATATAAACAAACCACAGAAGTTTTGGGATTCTGTTCTGTGGTGCGATGAAACAAAACTGGAACTTTTCGGCACGATGGATCAGCGGTATGTCTGGAGAAAGAAGAATGAAGAAAGAACACTCTGTCCACAGTCAAGCATGGTGGTGGCTCGGTGATGCTCTGGGGCTGCTTTGCATCCTCTGGCACTGGAAACCTGCAGAATGTGGTAGGTGAGATGGATTCATTGAAGTATCAGGAAACCCTAGCAGAAAACGTCATGCTGTCTGTGAGGAAACTGAAGCTTGGGCATCATTGCACCTTCTAACAGGACAATGGTCCCAGGCATACCTCAAATTCCACCAAGGCCTGGTTGCAGAAAAAGTCCTGGTAGATTCTACAGGGCCATCACAGTTACTTGACTTGGACCCCATAGAAAATCTCTGGTGGGATTTGAAGAAGGCAGTTGCAGCACACAAACCCAAGAATATTATTGAACTGGTAAATTTTGACCATAAACCTGATTGCCAATGTGGGTTGAATAATTTTGATTGCAACTGTAATGAGTTGATTATTCTTTTCTATCTGACTTTTTTTGAACAATTGAGGCCATTCTGTTACATTTAAGTAGTGACTCATATCAAATAACAGTTTTTTCAATAACTCAATGTTAAACCTAAATATTAAATGAAATTGTTAAATGTAAATGATAAATATAAACTTTGTGATAATTAATTAGGGATGTGAAAAGCAGATTTAAAAACAGTCCTCAGCAGCCAAACAACAAAAAAAACCCCTGCCACCTGTGGACTTGCTCTTTACACCGGCTGCCTTGTTCCAAACCCAACACAGTATAGTGTAAACCTGGCAACCCTACTGCACCATGATCTCCCAATGAAGCACACTCTGACACATGGAGGCAATTAGCATGTGAATGAGAGATTTATTTAATTAACATTTAAGATTTATATTTACTATTTAGTTTTAAAATATATATTTGTGTTTAGATTTAAGATTTGTATTTATATGTAAGATTTATATTTAATATTTAGATTATATATTTAGATTCAACATGTACATTTAATTTTTAGATCTAATAATTAGCTTTATATTTAAAATTTACACTGAAACTTATTTGATACGAGTCACTATCTAAATGTAACAGAACGGCCTCAAATGTTAAAAAAAGTGATGATCTGACCTCAGTATCTCCAGTTTACAGTGTGGATTCTCCAGTCCAACAGAGAGCAGCTTCACTCCTGAATCCTGCAGGTTATTGTTACTCAGGTCCAGGTCTTTCAGACTGGAGGAGTTTGAGCTGAGAACTGAGGACAGAACTCTACAGCTTTCCTCTGTGAGTTTACACCGACACAGCCTGGGGGAGAAATAATGATATATCAGAACACTGACATCTAGGATAGGAAGGATCAATGCTGTCAATACTTTCAATGTTGATGTTTCCTTTAAAAACTGAAAACTTAAAAATGTCAATATTCAATGTGTTCATTCATTTATTTATTTATTTATTTATTATCAAAAAGAGTGTGACCCTTCTGCCATCTGCCACACATGCAGTCAGATAGATACACAAATGAGAGAGAGGGAGAGATTAGAGTAATTATCTGACAAGCATTGTTCAGTCAGTTCACTCTTAATCTGTATGCAAAGAAAAAATATTAAACATAAAACAAAAATAACAATCTACTGTATGTAATGATGTTCTTTTCAATAAGCTCCCTCATTCTCTTTACATACAGATTAAGAGTGAACTGACTGAATAATGCTTGAGTAATTACTCTAATCAGTTCAGTATCATTAGTGTTACAGTATATTAAAATAATAAAAACTGCACTAATAATTTATGAATAAAAGATACCTACACAGCTTTTCTGGAGGCTTTGACCACTGGCAGCAGCTTCAGAAGAAATTCCTCTGATTGGTCATATTTCCTCAAATCAAACTGATCCAGATTCTCTTCTGAGTTCAGTAACACAAACACCAGAGCTGACCACTGAGCAGGAGAAAGTCTGACTCCACAGAGACGATTGTAATCTCCTCTGTTCAGGTAATGTTGGACTTCCTGCACTAGAGAATGATCATTCAGTTCATTCAGACAGTAGAACAGATTGATGGATTTCTCTGGAGATGGATTCTCCCTGATCTTCTCCTTAATGTACTCAACTGTTTCCTGTTTGCTGTGAGAGCTGCTTCCTGTCTGGGGCAGTAGGTCTCGTAAGAGAGTCTGATTGGACTCCAGTGAGAGACCCAGAAGGAAGCGGAGGAACAGGTCCAGGTGTCCATTCTCACTCTGTAAGGCCTTGTCCACCGCACTCCTCAGGAAATCAGACATGTTTGACTTGGTGAAGAGATCAGACAGATCAGTGGTTTGTTGTTCTGTTACATTTCTGCTGATGAAGGAGAGAAATGTGTATAAAGCAGCCAGAAACTCCTGAACACTCAGATGTACAAAGCTGAACACTTTCCCCAGGTGAAGCCCAAACTCCTCTCTGAAGATTTGGGTACACACTCCTGAGTACACTGAAGCTTCTCTGACATCAATGCCACACTCTCTCTGATCTTCCTCATAGAAGATCAGGTTTCCTTTCTCTAACTGTTGGAAAGCCAGTTTTCCCAGTACCAGGATACTCTCTCTGGTCTGTTGAGGATCAGGGTCACATTTGAGATGGTACTTTTGGTCCTTGTGTTTGATCTGAAAGATCAGGAAATGTGTGAACATTTGAGTCAGAGTCTTGGGGAACTCTCCACTCTCTGCTTCACCCAACATTCTCTCTAGAACAGTGGCTGAAATCCAGCAGAATACTGGGATGTGGCACATGATGTAGAGGCTTCTTGAAGACTTCACGTGTGAGATGATTTTATTGGCCAGGCTCTGATCACTGATCCTCTTCCTGAAGTACTCCTCTTTCTGAGGATCACTGAACCCTCGTATCTCTGTTACCTGGTCTACACACTCAGGAGGGATTTGACTGGCTGCTCCTGGTCGAGAGGTAATCCAGAGGAGAGCAGAGGGAAGCAGATTCCCCTTGATGAGGTTTGTCAGCAGCACATCCACTGAGGCTGACTCTGTCACATCACACAATCTCTCATTCTTCTGGAAATTTAGAGGAAGTCGACACTCATCCAGACCATCAAAGATGAACAGGACTTTGTTGATCTCACAGTCTATTAACCGTAATTCTTTTATTTCTGGGAAAAAGTGATGAAGAAGGTCCATCAGACTGAGATTTTTCTGCTTCATCAGATTCAGCTCTCTAAAGGGAAGTGGAAACAAGATGTACTGATTTGCTTTTCCTTCAGCCCAGTCCAGAATGAACTTCTGCACAGAGACTGTTTTTCCAATTCCAGCAACTCCTTTAGTCAGCACACTTCTGATGGACTTGTCTTTAAAGAGCTCATTACATTTGATGGGTGTCTCCTGTGTTGCTGGTCTCCTGGACGCTATCTCAATCTGTCTCACCTCATGTTCATTATTGATGTCTCCACTCCAACCCTCTGTGATGTAGAGCTCTGTGTAGATCTCATTCAGAAGTACTGAGCTTCCAGGCTGTGAGATTCCTTCACTAATTCTTTTACATTTCTCACTCAGTCTGGATTTGAGTTTTCGCTGATGATACACAGAGACGAGTTCTGATAAAAAGAAGAATAAAATGTAAACTCTATGATCATCTCTGTTGACTATTGATATTTTCATAGCTGTATATCAAATGTAATGTCAGTACTGATCTGTTATTATATTCTGTTGAGAAAAGCACATCATTATGATGAGATGTGTTTAATAAATTTAGAGCCTGTGGAGGCGGGGGCATGGTCGAGCGCTGGAAAGGAAAAAAAGTGAATAAAAACATCTGAGTTGGATCAAGCCTGCCTCCCATCTGTTTCCCTCCTTGCCCAACTTAAAACTGTTACACCGGTGCCATTTCCTTCCTGGGAAAGGCTCTGGGACACCTGCTGGAGGTGGTTGTTGGCCGAGGGGCACGACACCGAGGAACTGATCGACCTGGTGGTGCTGGAGCAATTCCTTGCATGGCTTCCTGAAGGAACGATGGAGTGGGTCCAGTGCCATTGTCCCGCGTTGCTGGATGAGGTGGTTCAGCTGGCAAAGGATCACCTGGCAGCATATCCGGGGGCAGGCAAGCCCCACCCTTCTCCCTCTCTCTCTCTCTCTCTCTCTCTCTCTCTCTCTCTCTCTCTCTCTCACCCTTGTGCCTCTCCTTGCCCCTTCCCTGTCCCTACACTATGAAGACGGGGGCTGATTCCCCCTCGAACCCATTCCCCGTACCCGTTCCTTTCCCCCTCCCCCCTCCCCCCTGCCCCTGTCCCCTCTCTCCCTGTTTCGGTCTCCTCTGTTCCTCAGGTGGGTGAATCTGGGGCCACAGGTACAGGTGTGATGCCTGGGTCGATGTGCTGGCATTGCGGGGACGTGCCGCAGGCCACCCCCAATCGAGCAGGGACATACCGCATTCCAGTGAGAGTTCAGGGGGAGACATACCAAGCCTTGGTGGATTCGGGATGCAATCAGACCTCAATTCACCAAGGCTTGGTTCAAGGGGAGCCATTGGAGAATGCATGTTTGGTGAAGGTGAGGTGTGTGCACGGGGATGTTCACGAGTACCCAATAGTGCCCATCGTCATCAAATTTTGGGGGTGAAAAAATATAGTGGAGGTGGCGGTTAGGCCTCGTCTCACCCATCCACTAATTTTAGGGACCGATTGGCCGGGGTTTCGATTATTGGTGAGAGAAATGTTTGTGGATGGGTCCTGCATTAGGGAGAAGTGGTGTGGAATGTGCGCAGCCTTGGTGGGAGAGGTGGTGCCAGGGCCGACGACGCCAGCTCCACGTCAGCATGACAACAAGAGCGGGCGGAGTGGTTCTGCCCCCCTCCTAGCAGGGATTCCCCTTGAGGATTTTCCCTTGGAGCAGTCGGGTGACAAGGCCCTGAAGCACACCTCTGACCAAGTGAGAGTACGTCAAATGGATTAAAATTATTTTTTTTCTCAAAATTCTACAAACAATACACCATAATGACAATGTGAAAGAAGTTTGTTTGAAATCTTTGCAAATTTATTAAAAATAAAAAACGAAAAAATCACATGTACATAAGTATTCACAGCATTTGCAATGATACTCAAAATTGCACTCAGGTGCATCCTGTTTCCACTGATCATCCTTGAGACGTTTCTACAACTTGATTGGAGTCCACCTGTGGTAAGTTCAGTTGATTGGACATGATTTGAAAAGGCATACACCCGTCTATATAAGGTCCCACAGTTAATAGTGCATGTCAGAGCACAAACCAAGCCATGAAGTCCAAGGAATTGTCTGTAGACCTCCGAGACAGGATTGTATTGAGGCACAGATGTGGGGAAGGGTACAGAAAAATTTCTGCAGCATTGAAGGTCCCAATGAGCACAGTGGCCTCCATCATCTGTAAATGGAAGAAGTTTGGAACCACCAGGACTCTTCCTAGAGCGGGCCGCCCGGCCAAACTGAGCCAAACTGAACCCGATGGTCACTCTGACAGGGCTCCAGCATTTCTCTGTGGAGAGAGGAGAATCTTCCAGAAGAACAACCATCTCTGCAGCACTCCACCAATCAGGCCTGTATGGTAGAGTGGCCATACGGAAGCCACTCCTCAGTGAAAAGCACATGACAGCTGCCTGGAGTTTGCCCAAAGGCACCTGAAGGACTCTCAGACCATGAGAAACAAAAATTGAACTCTTTGGCCTGAATAGCAAGCGTCATGTCTGGAGGAAACCAGGCACCGCTCATCACCTGGTCAATACCATCCCTACAGTGAAACATGGTGGTGGCAGCAGCATGCTGTGGGGATCTTTTTCAGCAGCAGGAACTGGGAGACTAGTCAGGATCGAGGGAAAGATGAATGCAGCAATATACAGAGCCATCCTTGATGAAAACCTGCCCCAGAGCACTCTGGACCTCACACTGGGGTGAAGGTTCATCTTCCAACAGGACAACGATCCTAAGCACACAGCCAAGATAACAAAGGAGTGGCTACGGGACAACTCTGTGAGTGTCCTTGAGTGGCCAGCCAGAGCCCAGACTTGAACCTGATTGAACTCTGGAGAGATCAGAAGATGGCTGTGCACCGACGCTCCCCATCCAACCTGATGGAGCTTGAGAGGTCCTGCAAAGAAGAATGGAAGAAACTGCCCCAAACTTGCTCCCCAAACACTGCTGTGCCAAGCTTGTAGCATCATACTCAAAAAGACTTGAGGCTGTAATTGGTGCCAAAGGTGCTTCAACAAATTATTGAGCAAATGCTGTGAATACTTATGTACATGTGATTTTTTCGTTTTTTATTTTTAATAAATTTGCAAAGATTTCAAACAAACTTCTTTCATGTTGTCATTATGGGGTATTGTTTGTAGAATTTTGAGGAAAATAATGAATGTAATCCATTTTGTAATAAGGCTGTAACATAACAAAATGTGGAAAAAGTGAAGTGCTGTGAATACATTCCGGATGCACTGTAGAGTGACGCAGGACACACAGACACAAGAGAATATTACCCAATTGTTGGTACCGAGGAACCATCGGGAATTATTATTCCAGCTCATTATAATCCCATGGCAGGGCACTTAGGGCAGGGGAAAACATTAGGTCGACTCTTGGTCCGCTTTTATTGGGCATTCGCAGCGATGTTCGCAGGTGGTGCGCAGCGTGCCACGAATGCCAGCTGGTGAATCCACCGGCCACCCCAAAAGCACTGTTGCGCCCATTTCTGTTAATCGAGGTTCCCTTTGTGCGAATTGGTATGGACCTCGTTGGGCCATTAGACCAATCTGCATGAGGGTATCGCTTTGTGCTAGTATTAGTGGACTATGCAACATGATACCCAGAAGTGGTGCCTTTACGCAATATCTCCACGAGGAATGCGGATGCGCTCTTCTGCGTTATCTCCCGAGCCGGGATCCCGAAAGAGATCCTGACTGATCAGGGCACGTCATTTATGTCATGCACCCTGTGCAAGCTGTACGAATTATTGGGGATTAAATCGATTCACACCAGCATTTATCATCTGCAAACAGATGGGCTAGTGGAACGCTTTAATCAAACACTTAAAAACATGATTCGTAAGTTCATTCAAGAAGATGCACGGAATTGGGATAAGTGGCTAGAGCCCCTGTTATTTGCAGTACGAGAGTATTTGCTTCCACGGGGTTCTCCCCATTCAAATTATTGTATGGACGCAAGCTGCGCGGCGTGCTTGACGTCATTCGGGAAAATTGGGAGGAGGGGCCTTCAACCAGTAATAATGAAATTCAGTACATTCTTGACCTGAGAGCAAAACTCCACATGTTAAGTCACATAACTCGGAGAATTTGCTACAGGCGCAAGAACATCAATCCCAGCTGTATAACAGGGGTGCTCGGCCGTGCGAGTTCACACCAGGAGAAAAAGTGCTCATATTACTACCCACATCGAGCTCCAAATTACTCACCAAGTGGCAAGGGCCCTTTGAGGTCACACGGCGAGTCGGGGATGTCGACTATGAGGTAAGGTGAACGGATAGAGGCAGAGCGCGACAGGTTTACCATCTCTACCTCCTAAAACTGTGGAGGGAGACGGTGTCTATGGCTTTGGTGACTGTTGTTCCTGAGAGGGAGGAGCTAGGACCAGAGGTAAACTTAAAATTGGCAATTCAATCCCCCCGGTCCCGTGTGGAGACCACCTCTCTCCGGCCCAAATCAGAGACATTCAAAAACTACAGGCGAAGTTTTCCAATGTTTTCTCGCCTCTCCCCGGCCCCACCAACCTCATAGAGCACCACATTGAGACAGCCTCAGGGGTGGTGGTTCGCAGCTGCCCCTATTGGCTGCCCGAACACAAAAAAAATGTTGTCCGGGATGAACTTAAGGCCATGCTCAAAATGGGGGTAATCGAGGAGTCCCACAGTGACTGGAGCAGCCCGGTGGTCTTGGTCCCCAAGGCCGTCGGGATGGTCCGGTTCTGTGTGGACTTTAGAAAAGTCAACGCGGTGTCTAAATTTGATGCATATCCAATGCCTCGCATTGATGAACTGCTCGATCGGTTGGGCGCGGCTTGCTTTTATTCGACACTGGATTTGACAAAGGGATATTGGCAGATCCCCTTGACTCCAATATCCTGGGAAAAAAATGGCCTTTTCTACCCCGTTTGGCTTACACCAATTCGTGACCCTTCCTTCTGGGTTGTTCGGGGCCCTTGCGACGTTCCAGCAACTCATGGACCGAATACTCCGTCCACACGCTGCATATGCCGCTGGCTATTTAGATGACATTATTATATACAGTAATGACTGGCAGCAACACATGCAGCACGTAAGAGCGGTGCTGAAGTCACTGAGGCAAGCGGGACTCACAGCAAACCCAAATAAGTACACGATTGGATGGGTGGAAGTACGGTGTCTGGGCTTCCACTTGGGCCATGGGCAGGTGCATCCCCAAATTGATAAGACAGCAGTGATTGAGACCAGCCCAAGACCCAAAACCAAAAAGGAGGTGAGACGGTTCCTGGGGTTGGCTGGCTATTATTGTAGGTTCGTGCCTAATTATTTGGACGTCACCAGGAGTGACTGATCTCACTATAAAGCGGGCACCAGATCCGGTCCAGTGGACAGAGCCGTGCCAACAGGCATTCATTCAGGTAAAAGCTGTGTGGTGGACCACTCCTACATTCTCCTGACTTCTCTCACCCTTTTATTTTATAGACGGATGCGTCGGACAGGGGGCTGGGGGCCGTGATGTCCCAAGTGGTGGAGGGGGTGGAGCGCCCCGTACTGTACATCAGCCGCAAGCTGTCACGCACGGATCACTCGTTGGTACCTGGCACTCCAACCATTTAAGTTCGAGGTGATCCACAGACCGGGGGCGCAGATGGCTGTGGCGGACTTCCTCTCTCGGCAAGGGGGGGAGTCGGCGGCAGGCTGGATGGCCCCCTGGCCTGAGTCGGGTGGTGGGGGTATGTGGAGGCGAGGGCGTGGTCGAGCGCCGGTTTGTGAATGGAGGGCGGAGCCGGAGAAAGCGAGTGGTAAGGATTGCACATCTGTAGGAAATGAGACTAATGATTGTTCTGTGCTGTAGTGAGGGGAAGAAGATAAAAGGGAGGAGAGACATGCGCCTCAGGAGAGAGAGAGAGACACTGGCAGAGAGTTGTGTGTGTGTGCGTGTGTGTGAGAGAAAAAATTAAAGCGCAAAGTGGAAAGGAACAAAAGGGAATAAAAGCATCTGAGCTAGATCAAGCCTGCCTCCCCTCTGTTTCCATCCTTGCCCAACTTAAAACTGTTACACTGGTGCCATTTCCTTCCTCTAAAGTTAAAGTGATGTTATAACCCCATTATAGCTCTTACTGTTCTGCAGCGTTTTAGCGAGATCTGTGTGGTTCATGTTCTTCAGGAAGTGCAGTGTGATCTTCAGCACTCCCTCTCTGACACTGCTCTGATCCTCCTCATCCTCCACCTCCCTCTCAGAGCATGCTGGGTAATCTGAACTCAGGAGCTTCTCGAATCTCTTCAGCTCATTCTTTAACAGAGTGATGACTTTGTGCTCCAGATCCTGATTTGGGATAAATGATGGATTTTATAGCACAATAACAATTTTCAGAAATGTCATATTTCAGAACAAGTAAATTATATGAGTGGAAATGCAGAGTCACTGTGATTCACACAGATAAATTTCTGTTCCTTATTCTGTTTCTTATTCTGTCCCATTAAGCATAAAGATGCTGTACTGGTAAAATTGTGGAATACTGAAACACAAAGAGTACAAATACAACCTTCTGCCTTTTACCACGTTGTCTATTTTTTTTCACAAACATCTGAGAGAACTTCCAACACACAAATCCTTTATACACACACACACACACACACACACACACACACACACACACACACACACACACACACACACACACACACACCTTGAATATGGACTCCAACTGACTTTTGCTGATTATTTTTGGTTGCATTGTCCTCTTTTCCGGTCTGTGAGCACATAACACTCAGATATCATTATATTCTGTATTTGCTGTAAAAAACACACTGATATATACAGACAGAGATCAACCTCCATCATATTATTATTAAAAAAACATTGCATATTATTATTTTAGAAGCAAGTAATACATTTAGTTAGTGTAATTAGGTGGAACTGCGAGTGAGGAACATTCCCCTAATGCATTAGACTGCACTCACCTCAGATCAGTAGAACTGTCCCAATCCTTGAACAATACTGGACGCTCAATTGACTGCTCAATATTCATGGACACACAGCTGGGTTCTGGTGAGTCTGATCTCTTATCCGTTATCAGACTAAAGCAAAATTTGGTTTGAGCCACATATTAATGGCGCAATGAGTGTGGTATGAAATGTTAAAACAATGTGCATTGTAGCTCAATAAGGAGGAATCAATATCCAAAATCATGAATTTTATCAAAAAGACATACATGAAATAAAGAAATAATTAATTCACTACATTATGATTTGAAGGTGCCTTTCAATTTTATACATCATTCAAGTTTATGTTCTTTTTACCCTTCCCCAAATGATCCTTACCACAGATCTGTAGTAGAGTTTCTGTCTCTGAACAATGGTGGGTAATTCATTGACCAGTCACTCTTCATGGACACACAGCTGGGTTCAGATGAGTCTGATCTCTTACCCTGAATCAGACTAAACACACCAAAAACACTAAATATCTTTGTTATGCATCTTTTCTGCAGTAACAGGCAGTTAAACCAGGGCAAAATTAGCACATGAGGTGAGTTTATAAAACCAAATAGAACAATCACAGAATTAACAGGAAAAATTAAAGGAGCAATGATTAAATTGAGCAAACACACATAAGGCTGTGCAGAGACACCAGGTTGATGGCATTTAAACTCACGTAATGAACATGAATCAGCGTGGAAGTAATTGTACTCAGGAGAGGTGGAGCACTGACTCGTGATGTTTACTTATTAAAATATTAATTTTGAACACTTCCACATCAGTGTTCACAGAGTCTGGTCTGTTTAGTGTTAAACGCTTCACTCACCTCTCGTCTTTCTTTGTGTCTTGTTCCCCAGAGACGCTCATTTTGGAGGTCATGTCTCCTCCTACAGATTATACCTGTAAACCTACACACACAAACACACACACTGTAGCACACTTTTACTTCACTTCAACATAAATGTGCTGTTCTTCATCTAGTGTAGATTCATAACATTCACATAATATAGCTTAAGATTTAGATACTCCCTGTATTGTTCTCCTGAAACAGTTTACAGTCCACTTGGCTCTAACTGGCTCGACTGGTTATTCAACAGAGCACAAATAATTATCAGGAGTTTTAAAGTGGGAGGTGAAATTAGGAAGAACAGATACATATATACATACACTCTTGTAAATGTCAGTGTTAACAAATACTATATATGTATACATGCTGTGAAAAAGTATTTGGATTTCTTCTGTTTTTGTGCATATCTCATACTAAATTCTTTCAGAAATTAAAACAAAATCTAAGATAAATCAAAGGCAACCTGAGTAAACACACAATACAGTTTTTAAATAATAATGTTATTTATTGAAGTAAAAAAGTTATCCAATACCAACTAGGCCTGTGTGAAAATGTATTTGCCCCCATAGTTACTAATTCCCCAAATCTATGAAACCGCATTCATAATGGGATTCAGCTGGACTAGACAAAACCAGGCCCGATTACTGCAAACCCTGTTCAATCAAATCAACACTTAAATAGAACTTTTTCAACAGCATGAAGTTGGTTAAAAGGTCTTACCCAGTAACTCTGCCACGATTTAAACCTCTGTGGCTCCTCCCACTCACCACCAGAGGGCACCCTCACCTGAGTATTGACCTTTTCCTTGGACTACATTTCCCATAACCCCGTACCTGGCTCAGATTACTGCTACACCTGTTTCCCATCTAACAAGCTATTTAAGACTCACACACACACACACACACACTCACACTCTCATCAAGTGCAAAGTCTCATTTTTCCCTGGTTAACTTTACTGAGCGTGACTTTAATGGACATGTTGGTGAAGGGAATAGTGGGGATGAGGAAGTGATGGGCAGGTTTGGTCTTCAGGTAAGGAACCCAGAAGGACAGAGGTTGGTAGACTTTGCTAAAAGTATGGAGATGGCTGCGGTGAACACGTACTTTCAGAAGAGGCAGGAACACAGGGTGACATATAAGAGTGGTGGCAGGAGCACACAGGTGGACTATATCTTATGTAGACACTGTAATCTGATGGAGATTAGCGATTGCAAAGTAGTGGTAGAAGAGAGTGTAGCTAGACAGCATAGGATGGTGGTGTGTAAGATGACTCTAGTGGTGAGGAAGATGAAGAGAGCAAAGGCAGAGCAGAAGACAAAGTGGTGCAAGTTGGAAAAGGAAGAGTGCTGTGCGGTTTTCAGGGAGGAGTTGAGACAGGCTTTAGGTGGTCAGGAGGTGCTTCCAGATGACTGGACTACTACAGCCAAAGTGATCAGGGAGACAGGTGGGAAGGTGCTAGGTGTGTCATCTGGAAGGAGGAAAGAAGACAAGGAGACTTGGTGGTGGAATGAGGAAGTTCAGGAGAGTATCCAGAAGAAGAGGTTAGCTAGGAAGAAGTGGGACAGTGAGAGGACGGAGGAATATACAGTAGGGAGATGCAGCGTGAGGTTAAGATAAAGGTGGCAAAGGCCAAACAGAGAGCTTATGAGGACAGGTATGCAAGGTTAGATAGTAAGGAAGGTGAGAGGGATTTGTAGATTTGCAGAGGGATAGAGATGGTAAGGATGTGCAGCAGGTTAGAGTGATTAAAGATAGAGATGAAAATGTGTTGACAGGTGACAGGAGGGTGAGGGAAAGATGGAAGGAGTACTTTGAGGAACTGATAAATGAGGAAAATGACAGAGAGAGAAGAGTAGTAGAGGCAAATATTGTTGAGCAGGAAGTAGAAAGGATTAGCAAGGGTGAAGTTAGGAGAGCTTTGAAGAGGATGCAGAGAGGAAAGGCGGTTGGTCCTGATGACGTACCAGTGGAGGTATGGAAGTGTCTAGGAGAGATGGCAGTAGAGTTTTTAACTAGGTTGTTCAACGAGGTCTTAGAGAGTGAGAGGATGCCTGAGGAATGGAGGAGAAGTGTTTTGGTGCCGATTTTTAAGAACAAGGGTGATGTGCAGAGTTGTGGAAACTACAGAGGTATTAAGCTGATGAGCCATACAATGAAGTTGTGGGAAAGAGTAGTGGAAGCAAGGCTAAGGGGAGAAGTGAGCATTTGAGAGCAGCAGTATGGTTTCATGCCAAGAAGGAGCACTACAGATGCAATATTTGCTTTGAGAATGTTGATGGAGAAGTACAGAGAGGGTCAGAAAGAGCTGCATTGTGTCTTTGTAGATTTAGAGAAAGCGTATGACAGGATGCCAAGAGAGGAGCTGTGGTATTGTATGAGGAGGTCTGGAGTGGCAGAGAAGTATGTTAGAGTGGTGCAGGATATGTATGAGAGCAGTAGGACAGTGGTAAGGTGTGCGGTAGGTGTGACAGAGGAGTTCACGGTGAAGGTGGGACTGCATCAAGGATCGGCTCTGAGCCCCTTCTTGTTTGCAGTGGTGATGGACAGGCTGACAGATGAGGTCAGACAGGAATCTCCATGGACTATGATGTTTGCGGATGACATTGTGATCTGTAGTGAGAGCAGGGAGCAGGTGGAGGAAACTCTAGAGAGGTGGAGGTTTGCTCTGGAGAGAAGAGGAATGAAGGTTTAGTCGCAGCAAGACAGAATACATGTGTGTGAATGAGAGGGATCCAAGTGGAACAGTGAGGTTACAGGGAGAAGAGATAAAGAAGGTGCAGGATTTGAAGTACTTAGGGTCAACAGTCCAGAGCAACGGGGAGTGTGGAAAAGAGGTGAAGAAGCATGTGCAGGCAGGTTGGAATGGGTGGAGAAAAGTGTCGGGTCTGTTGTGTGATAAAAGAGTACCAGCAAGAATGAAAGGAAAGGTGTACAGGACAGTAGTGAGACCAGCAATGTTGTATGTTATTTGGAGACAGTTGCACTGAGGAAAAGACAGGAGGAAGAGTTAGAGGTAGCAGAGCTGAAGATGTTGAGGTTCTCTTTGGGCGTGATGAGGATGGATAGGATCAGGAATGAGTACATCAGAGGGACAGCACATGTGAGATGTTTTGGAGACAAAGTTAGAGAGGCCAGGTTGAGATGGTTTGGACATGTTCAGAGGAGGGAGAGTGAATATATCGGTAAAAGGATGCTGAGGTTAGAGCTGCCAGGCAGGAGGCTGAGAGGAAGACCAAAGAGGAGGTTTATGGATGTAGTGAAGGAGGACATGAAGGTAGTCAGTCTGAGAGAAGAGGATGCAGGGGATAGGGCTAGATGGAGGCAGATGATTCGCTGTGGCTACCCCTGAAGGGAACGGCCAAAAGGAAAAGAAGAACTTTACTGAGCGTCTCCTTATTGTTTTGCCTTACCTGTGTTTGACCCTGGACTGTTTATCCTATTTTTGGAACCTGTTCTGCCTGCCTTTGACTCTGCTATGTGTATTTGGATATTTCCTGTTTTCGCTTACTGCCTGCCCTGACCTTCCGCCTGTTTGTGACTACGTCTCTGTTTTTGCCTTGGATACTGTATTTGCCGGTGAGCCACCTTTTTACTGTCTGTACATTGTTGTGACTTTAATAAAACTGCACATCGGTCACCCCATCTACGCTAACAAACCCGAACCCATGCAGATCACACATGCTCATCTTACTGCTGAGGAGAGGGAACATCGCCTATGTCTATATTGCGGACAAGCCGGTCATCAAAGGATCTCCTGCCCTGTTCGACCTCCACAATGCCCCACTGTGGTGAGTGCCTATAGTTCAATAACCTGCTCTCCCTCATGTGTTGAACTGCTAGTTGTTCTAAAGTTTTCTTGGAAATCAGTAGTCACCACAGCCATGCTTGACTCTGGGGTGGCAGGTAACTTTATGGATGAGGAATTTTCTAAATCCCATGACTTACCTCTGTAGCTCTGTGACTCTCTCTTGGCAATGGCAGCACTAGATGGATGCCCCCTAGGGCCCGGTCACATTCATCACGCCAGTCAGGACATCTTACTGCAAGTAGAAGCACTGCACACTAAGACAATCAGCCTGTACATAATCCAGTCCCCTCATCATCCATTAATCCTAGGATTACCTTGGCTGCAAAGACATGACCCTCAGATCTCCTGGAGGGAGAGACAAATCACTCAGTGGAACTATTCCTGTATCTCCAACTGTTCTCCTAGAATCACTAAACCCATTGCTGGTCTAGTAGTAACTTTGGTTGCACCCAATCTGCCCCCTGAGTACTCCGATTTAGTTGAGGCCTTCAGCAGGACCAAAGCTTTGCAACTTCCTCCTCATCGCCCCTGTGACTGCGCCATAGAGTTACAACCTGAGACAATACCACCTCGAGGCAGAATCTTTCCATTATCCCAACCCGAATCTGAAGCTATGAACTCGTATATGGAGGAGGAACTTTCCAAGGGCTTTATCAGGCCCTCAACCTCACCAGTTTCAGCCAGGTTCTTTTTCATGGGCAAAAAAGACGGTGGGCTCTGCCCATGTATCGAGTACTGTGGCCTCAACAAAATCACAATCAAGTTCCATTACCCCCCTGCCTCTGGTCCCAGCAGCTCTTGAACAACTTCGCAAGGCCAAATACTACATGAAACTTGAACTGCGCAATGCATATAACCTCATCCGTATTCATGAGGGAGATGAGTGGAAGATCGCGTTCTCCACCAGCACAGGACACTATGAATATCTCATAATGCTGTTCAGACTGGCCAATAGCCCATCAGTTTTTCAAGCCTTCATCAGCAACGTCTTCCGGGACATGCTTAATCATTGTATCATCGTATACATTGACAATATCCTTATCTATTCCAATACTTATCAAGACCACATCAAGCATGTCCGAGCTGTCCTGCAACGCCTCATTACCCATCAATTATACACCAAGGTGGAGAAATGTGAGTTCCATCAGACATCAGTAGCATTCCTAGGCTATGTGATCAGTCCTGAGGGTGTGGCAATGGATGGCAGCAAAGTAAAAGCAGTGCTAAAGTGGCCACAACCCACTACGATCAAGGAGCTACAACGCTTTCTGGGATTTGCCAACTTCTACAGATGCTTTATCAGAAACTTTAGCACTGTCATCGCATCTCTGACATCCATGCTTAAGAAAGAGGGCTCTCGACTCTTCTGGTCCTCAACAGCCACCCAATCCTTTCAAGACCTCAAAGCTCGTTTCATGTCTGCACCCATCCTGCATCATCCTGACCCAGATCACCCGTTCATTGTCGAGGTGGATGCCTCCAATACCGGCATCGGAGCCATCCTCTCCCAGCATCACGGTACTCCTCCCAAACTCTTCCCATGTGCATACTTCTCTCACAAACTCTGTACCGCCGAACAGAACTATGACGTTAGGAACCGAGAATTGTTAGCCATGAAAGCAGCATTCGAGGAATGGCGTCATTGGCTGGAGGGTGTTAAGCATCCTTTCCTCGTACTAACGGATCACTGAAACCTAGAGTACTTGCACGTGGCAAGAAGGCTCAACCCTAGACGAGCCAGATGGTCGCTCTTCTTCACCCGCTCCAACTACAGTCACATATCGCCCTGGTTCAAAGAATGTCAAGGCCGATGCTCTCTCCCGTCAGCATGAATATTCTCAACAGTCTCAAACTGAGGAACCCATTATATCACCAACAATGATCATTGCTCCGGTACAATGGGACATCATGACCGAGATAACCAATGCTCAGACTCACGACCCACCACCTCCTGACTGCCCCCCGAATAGAACCTATTTTCCACTCTTGCTTCGCAAAAGGGTCATCCAACGGGTCCACTCCTCCCTCAGCTCTGGCCATCCAGGAATCATGGCCAACCTCCAGTTATTGTAATTTTAAGGGGCAATTCGTTTTTCACATTCCTGATAGGTGTTGGATAACTTTTTTCCCTTCAATAAAATAAATAAATAAATAAAAACTGTATCAGCTTGCCTTTGTTTTATGGTGTATTTCGTTTGAAGATCTAAAGCTATTTAGTATGAGATATACACAAAAACGGAAGAAATCAGGCAACTACTTTTTCACAGCACTCTAAATATATACATCCTCATACACAAAAGGCTTTTTATATAAGATTTATAGTTTGTGGTTTAGTTTACTTTCCTCCTCATGATTTTACACTTACATAATATTTGTTTTTGTTTTTTTACATAAAATGTGACTGTCTTGTGTAAATTATTTAGAGTTTGTGTCTGTGAGCACTTAACGTGTGTGTGTGTGTGTCAGTAAGGATTTTTCTTTTAATGTTACTCTCACCCTATCCAAGTAGGGCTTCTCCCTTCTTCTTCCTTAAATTGTGTAACAAATTTGAGTCCGTCTCTACAAAAAGATGTCTTCACCAAATTCTGCAAAAAATGTCCTACAGCATTCTGTTCTAGCTTGAGTAGAGAGTGACTGATTAAATTGCAATCTAGTCATGTGTAAAAGACAATAGTTCATCTTCTGTGGTTTCTGCTGGGAATAACGCTGAGCTAGATTTCGGGAACAAAGCGCAGACATAACAATAGACACTCGTCATTCTTCTAGCAGTGAAATTCATAAACCTCCACCATTCAGTCTTGAGATGTCCATGTTCCGATAACCTAAGAACTGCTGTGGTCGGGACCTGTGCAAGCAGGACCAGGGCTAGGCCTGTTTAAAGGGCTAAAACTTATAGCGCAGTGGATACCCCCATTATTACCCACAGTTTATTCTTATTAAATGCTATATTGGGTTACTCTAAGACTTCTGTTCTGTTCTAAGACTTCTGTTCTTAGAATTCTGTTTGTTAGTTTGAAAAAATACTGTTGCCCAGAAGATCACAAATATAATTATTGCATGCCTCAGTGATATTAATATGTGAATTTTTTTTAAAATTAAACTTCATATAAAGTCTACTTTGTTTCACAGTTTGTTATGGTGCATATGGTTGGGATACTGTTCCTTGTAAAGTTCTTGTCCTTTATCACAAAAATACATTTTGCAATTGTCCGAATGTCCCAGCAGTATGCAAAAAAAGTCACTTTGTGCCAAATAGTCTCCTAATAAACGCAACATACCTTTCACCCGTCTTCTTCTGCCCTTTGTGATTTTACCCTACATTGAGAGGCTCGCTGGAGGTCAGAGGAGAGGTTACTAGCATTTCTGTCCTTTGTTCTCTGTGTGTTTAGGTGCTCGATTACCTCATTCAGAGACCTACCAGGCACTTCGGCTGGGCTGCAATGGCTGAGGTGGATCCACGGGTTTGGTCCATCTACTTTAACTGCTGTAGGATCCATTTCTAGGATTACCTTGTATAATGCTTGGACCCTTGGTTCAGCCCACTTTCTCTTGTGCACCTTCACATAGACCAAGTAATCTGGCTTGGGCAGGTTCTCAGGCTTCACAGGTTCTTTGTGAGGTCAGTTGGCCTCCTTCACCTCAGTGGAACTGGAACAGTATCAATCCAGAAGAGTGGATCAGAGAATTCTGGGTATATTCAGTCTAGGGGAGGAACCTACACCAGTCTCTCCTACTGTCCCCACAGTAACTGCAGTGGTACTGACCAAGTCTCTCCACCTGGCCATTAGATTCCGGATGATGCCCTGATGCAAGGATATTTACTCCTAACCTCTCCATGCAGGCCTTCCATACTTGTGATGTGAAATGAGGACACCAGTCATATAGACTTCTGGCAGGCCAAATCTTTGGAAGACATGTTGGAACAGGGCTCTTTGAAAAGCAGTGGAGAGGCCTTAAATAGGGATCAGACAAAAGGATTTAGAGAAACGAAACCACCAAAATGGTGGTATTACCTTCAGGTTCTGGGAAGTCTGTGACAAAATCCACTGAGAGGTGAGTCCAGGGCCTCTGAGATACTAGTAGTAGCTGAAGCTTAGCATGCTTGAGCTGTCTAGGCGTCTTAGACTAGGAACACACAGAACAGGATACCACAACTTTCTGCATATCAGAGTGGAGACTAGGCAACCAATAATGGTTAATAAATAATTGTGCCATTCTGACAACCCAAGATTGTGCCTAAGTAAAAAGCTTACTCCTGATCACAGGCACATGCACCATCCTGGGTGGTCAGTCACTTGGTCTGGGGTCACCTACTGCAGCATAAAAAATCTCCTGGTCAATTTTGCAACCAAGCAGGTGGGCTGAATGATGGGTTGAGATGAGGGGTTTGTGGGCTATGGATCATGCTCATGGTTCCAGGTCTATAAGATATTGTGAACTGAAATCTGGTGAAGAAAAAAGCCAACCGGTGTTGGGCCCTCTTGATGCATCCGATGATCTGTGTATACAACAAAGGGATGGAGGGTCCCTTCCAGCCTATACTTCCTCAAGAGCCAGTTTTATGGTTTTATAATTCCTCTCAGCTGGGGCAGGTTTCTTGAAAAGCATGCAATAGGGTACATTGTAGGAGGAGAACCTTGCCACTGGGACAGAATGACCCTGACTGCTACCTCAGACACAGCCACCTCAACAATGACGAGACGGGATGGGTGAGGTTGATGGATAGGAGCTGTGCTGAACCTTTGCTTGGGAGAGGGGAACACTACATCTGCAGCGGGTGACCATGTGAGCAGGAGAGAAGTGAGAGGAGAGGCTACTATGCTGAAATCTCGATTGAATGTTCTATAATAATTTGTGGATTCTAAGAAACTCTAGAGCTTTTTGTTTGTTCTGGGTCCTGGCCATTTTGGAACAGCCTGCACCTTCCGAATACATGATTACATACAGTGGTGCTTGAAAGTTTGTGAACCCTTTAGAATTTTCTATATATCTGCATAAATATGACCTAAAACAATTAGATTTTCATACAAGTCCTAAAAAGTAGATGAAGAGAACCTAATTAAACAAATGAGACAAAAATATTATACTTATTTCTTTATTGAGGTCATTTATTTATTGAGGAAAATTATTCAATAAATAATACATATCTGTGAGTGGCAAACCACTAAGTCACCGTGCCCCCCAGGGAGTAGTAAAATGATGTACAACAGACTTCAGTCACGGCAAGGAAAGTTGAGTTGTTTTCAACATTTTGCGAATAACAAGCTGCAGACATGCGGTGACCAATCACACAAAATAAATCTTTTCACAAACAATAGACAATGGCATTCATTCACATTGTACATATAGTAGTATTGTTTAGTAGGGCTGGGTAGTATGACAGTATATACCGTTACCGCGGAATAAAATATCTAACGTTACAGATTTTTCTATTCTGTGTATACCGTGAAATGTAAATACGTGGGCGTGGTTAACTTTGTGCGTAGCACTCCTGCACGTGAGAACGATCGAGAAGCTGCACATAAGAGTAGTTGTGAGAGGAAAAACATGGAGAAAGATAAGCACGCTGGTGAAGAAGTCCCACAAACCAATCCTGACCAGGAGGAGGAACTTGTTATGAAAAAAGGCGCGACATCGCTGGTATGGACGTGGTTCGGGTTTACAAAATCTGACAAAGAGCAGAAAAATGTTATTTGCAAACTGTGTCGTGCGAATGTTCCCGCTAGCACCGGTAGCACAAGTAGCCTGTTTTATCATCTTAAAATGAAGCATGTCAAAGCATACAATGAAAGCCAACAGATGCGCTCAGCATCAAGTGGTCCGTCAACCTCCAGTTCTAAAAGCAAAAAACAATCACCTATTCAAACTAGTTTGGCCGAATCATTTACTAGATGCACTCCATATGACAAAACCTCACGCCGATAGAAAGAAATAACACAAGCCATTACAGTGTATATCTGTAAAGACATGGCACCAGTTTACACCGTGGAAAAGAAGGGGTTTTGTGATTTGATCAAAACCCTTGATCTGAGATATGTAATACCGAGCCGCAAGCACTTTAGCGAAGTAGAGTTGCCGCAGTTGTAAGGAGAATGCCAATGGAAAATTGAAGAGGAGCTTCGCAATGTTTTATACTTCGCAACAGCGACCGATTTGTGGACAAGCCGAACTACACAGCCATATATGAGCTTAACAATCCACTTCATCAAAGACTGGACATTGTGCAGTCGATGTCTGCAGTCTTCCTACTTTCCCGAGGATCACATGGGAGAGATGATAGCGCAAAGCTTAAAGGAAGCGCTTCAGTCATGGGGATTGCGAAAGGATCATCAAGTCTGTGCCACCACTGATAATGCAACAAACAACATCAAAGCACTGCAACTAAATGACTGGACGAGGTTACAGTGTTTTGGCCATCATCTTCATTTAGCCATTCTTTAGTGTCTAATAGAAATTAATAATAATAATAATAATAATAATAATAATAATAATAATAATTTTATCATTCTTTATCACTGTCTTTATTTTTATTATCTCTACATCCTGTTATTAAGAAGTACTTATGCTGTTAATCTTGTTAATAAATCTTAATTATAGAGTTTTTAATTTTTTTAATTTTTAAATGTATGCTACTTGTCTTGTAAAGTGGGATTGTCAACTATTGCTACAACATGTTTACACATCCCTCTTCCCTTTAAATCTATCTAAACAGAGAGAGGTGTGAAAGTGCCCCAAGTTGACTGTGCAGTTGGGGTGTGCAAGAGAATCGTGAGCGCCTTCTCAAACACTTGGAAAAGACAGCGTGAACTTGCCATCGCTCAGGTGCAGCTAGGCTTGCCTTCTCACAAGCTCATCACTGAGACTCCAACAAGATGGGGCTCTAGGCAACAAATGATCGTCATTGAGCAGGAGAAAGCTCTAACACAAGTCCTGCAAGCTGACAAAAAGACCAGACATTTGGCTCTAACATGGCAGGACATGGATGTTCTTGAATCTGTAAACAAAGCATTGAGCCCTCTCGTGGAGTTTACAGATGCCCTGTCAGGGGAACAGTATGTAAGTGTTTCATATTTGAAACCTGTGCTTCATCTTTTTAATGAACAGGTTCTTAAGCCACAGGATGATGACACACAGCTCACCAAGGACATTAAGGTGAACATTCTTGACTGTTTGAATGAATATTATGCAGATGAATCCACCCAAGAGCTGCTTGACATGGCTTCCCTTCTCGACCCTTAAAACCACATACATAAATGCAGAATGAGTGGACTACATGAAGACCAGAGCTGCAGCAGAGATGGAGAGTCTTGCAGCTGAACAAAAAAGGCATGTCAAGGGAGTCGCATTGCCACCAGCTGAAGCTGCTGGAGAAGATTTCAACTTCCTGCTAAAAAACAGAAGAAGAGTTTGGGAAGCTTCTTCAAAATTTCTTCACGCCAACAGCAAGCTTTCCCTCGATCAGAAAGAGAGTCCATTGAAATGGAACTTAACAGCTTTTTACAGGCGGATGAAGTGGATGGTGAGACCAACCCCCTGGAATGGTGGAGGCAGCACGAGACTAATTTTCTACGAGTGGCCAACCTGGCAAAAAAATATCTGTGCCTCCCTGCCACAAGTGCCCCGTCAGAGCGTGCTTTTAGCACAAGTGGGAATATTGTCACATGCCACAGATCAGTACTAAAACCTGAGAGAGTTGACCAGCTTGTTTTCCTTGCACACAATCTGTAATTGTAATTGTATATATAACATGACTTTTAATAAGGTGAATTAACCCAGGAGAAATTGCTTTAATTACTTTATTAAACTCTATTGGGGGAATCGGGAAACTGTGGTAAGTCATAAATCACTCATAAGTCAATATATTTCCTGAGTCATCGAATAAGGAAAGCATACAATAAATGTTATTTTGGAACCATCTGGGGAAAAATAAGGATTTGTTTCTGATTGTAATATCACAATTATTCCATAAGAATGTTCTGTGGGGTGAGAAACTGTGGATGTAACACAGCTTCCAAGTAAGGAGACACTGGTGATGAAATTTGGACAGAGCAATAGGTAGCTTAGAAGGTAGACAGTTACATTTCAAAATACTACCAATTTTATCAAAAATATAGTTAGGGATAAAATACCAAATGGACTTTGGGCTTGTAAGACATCTTTTAAGCCAGTTTATTTTAAAAGTATTAATCGTGTCAGAGAAATCTAAAGAATCAATACCTCCATCCGCTCTGCTATTGGATAGGACTTCTTTTTTTAACTTGTGAGATTTCTTTTTCCAGATAAAATCTAAAAAAATCTTATTAATTTCCTTAGCAATCTTGTTCTCAACAAATAAAGATAGGGAAGGATATACAAAGTGAGAAAGGAGGACTCTACTATATAGTGAAAGGTCCCGTTGTAGCCAGCTATTGAGAATGTTTTTAGATTTAATGATCCTAGTTGAAAAGATCAAGTGCCGTTTCTCCAAAGGATGTTTTGTTATGTAAATGCCTCTGTATTTAACTGTGGATTTAACCGGAATATTATCTATCGAGTCGTCGTTCACATGGTGAACAGGCAAAGTCTCACATTTTGAGATATTTAATTTTAACCCAGAAGCACCAGAAAACTTGTTAATTAAATCTAAAGCCTTAGACACATGACTTCCATCTTTTAAAAACAGCGTAGTGTCGTCAATTGTGCAATCTTAAGTTCCCTCCCAAAAACAGAAATTCCTTTCAATTCTTGATTTTGAGCAATGCTCACAGATAATAATTCTGTAACTAATAAAAATAAAAAAGGAGAAATTGGGCAACCTTGCCTAACACCACACCTTATATCAAATCTCTGGGAAGTTTTGAAATTAATAACAACTGAACTGTTAATTCCTTTATAAAACAGAAATTATATCAACAAAAGAATCCCCCAAACCAAACAATTTAAGGGATTTTAACAGAAAATGGTGTTCAATCGTGTCAATGGCTTTGTAAAAATCAAGAAAAAGAATAAGAGCTTGTGAATGCTCCGAATCAGCATAATCCAGCAAATCCAGGACTAATCTTATATTGTTAGATATATGTCGTCCCTTTAAAAAAACAGATTGTGTTTCTGAAATAATGGATCCAACATTCATTTTCAATCTACTGGCATAAACCAAGGCCAAAGTTTTATAATCTACTGTTAAGAGCTTAATGGGGCACCAATTGAACTGCAGAGTTACAGAACAGGAGTTTCCCTAAAACCGTAAGTTTATTCAACAGAGGAAGTGGCGTGAAGAAACAAACACATTCATGCACGAGTCCAATCCACATACACAGATAACATACAGATATAAACACTAAAACACTTATCTAAACTAATTACTGCATTTTCTGGCAACAAGTAATTTCCACAGAGATTATTGCATTATTTAATTCATTTAATGTGTTTAACCAGAATAAAGGGTTTCAGAGTAATGTTGTTCCAAATCGAAACAATATGTTATAAAATAATTTATTTATTGATTTATTTGTGGTTGTTATATTAACAATATTTCTCTCTCTCTGTCTCTCTCAACCTGGACATGTCATGTTCGCCAACGCCATTTTGAACTCAAGACTGAGCATTTGAGCAACGTGTAAGCAGCCCTTAAACAGTCCAGTCGCAGGTGGAGCTGGTAGCATTAATTACTGAGGCAGCTCTCTGTCTCCCTCTGGTGACGGTCTGGTACTTACTCACAGTCTCTCACACACACACACACACACACACACACACACACACACACACACACACACACACACACATTTACTTCAGTCCAACATGGGTGTGTTAAATCTAACTCCGTATCATCACACGATTCACTAACAGTGAAATGAAGTCCTACAGTAAACTGTGTCAGTTACAACTTCAGTAAAAATCATCTGAACTGTTCTTCATCCAGTGGAGATTCATAACATTCACATATTATAGCTTTAGATTTAGAGACTTACTGTGTTTTTCTCCTGAGAATGTTTTACAGTCCTCTTTTTACCGTCAGTGAAGTTTTGCTTTCACTCAAACTGGACTAACTGGATTAACCAACAGAGGAGGAAACAAACACAGCAGATAAACACAGCAGATAAATACAGCAGAGCTTCCAAAAATGTCACATACACCCCACACACATATTTACAACTTACTTTAAAAAAACAGTATTTTATTTTTTACTTACAATACCAAACATGACAACACACACAGGAGACATACAGGCAGCATAAACACTCAAAATAAACACATCACTAATTATTGCACTTTGGGGACAACAGTCATTTGTTTTGCTCTGGTGATACTTCGTAAGAAACTTCCTTTACACACACAGACACACACACACACACACACACACACACACTAATTATTTTACAAATACATACAAACATGTAAACACACAGTCATTCAGATACACAAATACACACACTCCACCACCTACTCTCCCTCAATGTATGTATTTTTGTGTTGTGCTGGATGTGTGGTTTGTTGGTTTTCATGGTTAGTTACTTATGCTTTGTTTGTTATTTTGGCCTTGCCCTCCCCTGAAGCTATTGTCCCCCATTATTTTATTTGGTATCATTAGTTCTATTATGGTTGTTACTTTTGTGATTATCATTCTTTATCATTTGAAATGAAAAGTTATTTGTGTTGACCTAGTGGTTGTGGTGCTGATTCTGGGACAGGAGGTTGAACATCCTGGTTTTCTCTCCAAGGTTTTCTTTTTCTTTCATTGATGTTACTGGCTCCCCAACCCTAGAGGGGCAGCTATGTAACACAAGCAATCAACTTAACAGATCTAGCTGTGTGAAAACAAATACCTACCTATATACTGCTTTCCTTAATCTGGAATATACCATCAATAGGCTTGTATTGTTTTCAGAGAATCACGTCACTGGTGATACGGGCTGTGCTTTCTGACCAATCACATGACTGCTTCGTTTTGCATGTCGGAAGGTTTGAAACCCAACCTTATTTTATGGGATGCTAGTTAGATTGGTTGACTGCTGGGACTTTGAAATTTTGCTGAAACACTAATCATTATTTTATTGTATTACATTATTGACACATTTTTATAGCCACACTTTAATAAGTAAATGAGATTATCAGAAGATAATCAACACGTAGCATGGTCAGGCTTCTAATTGTGCACATCAGATTAAAAGTCTACATTAATGAAGTGTGTGGGTGCTTCATCTGAAGCAGCTTAATCACCACTCTTGAGTCTATTGTTGCTATAATTGTTGCAAACCACAAGATGTCGCTGTTTTCGATACTCTGAGGCTTCAATACATTTCCTGGCACAATCAGAGAAAAGTCTCAAAGCTTTGTGAGCCTTCATCCACTCATCCCTACACACTGGTACACACATCAAAATCACAATCCAGTATCATCACAGCCAGAACAAGGTCAAAACACTAAAGAACAGAGAGGCAGACATCCAAAGGGCAAGGCAAGCTCAAAGAAGAGGCAAGGCAAGGTCACACACACACACACACACACACACACACACACACACACACACACACACAATCTTGATTATTGGACATTTTATTGTTAATTATTGATTATGTATTAATACGCAACTCATTTTAGCATAATTATGTACAACATTAAACAAATGATAGATCTGTATTAGCATCAATAGGAAACATGTATCTGTATTCCAGTCAAATTACTGCTCACATTAATATTGAACTAATATAAGACAAATGTGTTAGAATTACAATGGAAAAATAACATTTAGAACTGTTTTATGAAATAACATTATATGTGCAATAGTAATTTCTGTTTAAAAGGTTTTAATAGGAAAATATTAATTACTGATCAGTTTATGTATTTCAGCTATATAGCAGGTTACTCATGTCAAGTCATATGCAGGTTTACTTTATTCATCTCTGCTGGTTCAAACATTTAGAGAAGTAATAAAGTTCTGATATTTTGTACACCATCTGATTAACCAGAACAAAACATTATATATAAATCTTCCTTTTCAATAAATGAGAAAACTAAGAGGTCAGAGTTTCAGCTCTCGCAGCTGTTCTTTAAAACACTTTGTACTGCATCATGTTTATCCTCATAATCATGAGGATATCTCATATCACGCGTCTGAGACTAAAAAACTGCTCCAACCTGTACAGAAGGGAAAAGAGCAAGAATCAGTCACTCAGACATTTATAGTGAAACACAGGTACACTCCCACTGACCCAAACACATCATACAGTGTGTGAGTGTAGAATCTTTAAGCTGTTTTAAATGTTCAGCATTTCCTTTTTTCAGCATTTATAGTACAAACCCCATTTCCATAAAAGTTGGGATTCGAGTCTCTTGGAACTTTAATTAACTAACAAAAGTACAAAGAAAAGATATTGAATGTTTTCACTGACCAACTTAATTGTATTTTGTAAATATAAACAAATTTTTTCAATTTGATGCCTTCAACACACACAAAAAAAAGTTGGGACAGAGGCATGTTTACCGCTGTGTTACATCACCCTTCCTTTTAATTACACTTTTTATTGGTTTGGGAACTGAGTAGACTAATTGTTGCAGTTTTGCAAGTGGAATTTTTGCCCATTCTTGCTTGATACAAGACTTCAGCTGCTCAACAGTCCTTGGTGGCCATTGTCTGATTCTCCTCTTCATGATGCGCCATAGGAGACAGATGTGGACTGCTGGCAGGCCAGTCAAGCACACGCACTCTGTGTCTATGAAGCCACGCTGTTGTAGCACGTACAGAATGAGGCCTGGCATTGTCCTGCTGAAGTAACCATGGACTTCCTGGGAAAAGACGTTGCCTTGATGGCAGCATATGTCTCTCTAAAAGCCTCTGCGTCAATGGTACCTTCACACATATGCAACTCACCCATGCCGTGGGCAGTGATGCACCTCCATACCATCACAGATGCCGGCTTTCGCACCTTTCGCTTATAACAGTCTGGTTGGTCCCGGCGGCGGCATTTCTGCATAGAGTTGATGTGTGTGCATAGAGTTAATGTGTAAAGGGCTGAGGTGAAGGGATAAAACCTACTTCATGAATGCCCTCATTCTCAGAAGGCCCAGAGGCAAAACCTGAATAGCTGATGCCATAAGACCCTGTAGTCTGAGACATGTGCGATTTTGAACTTGAACTGCCAAATGCCATAAATGACCTGTGAGAGACAATTCATTAGCGACAGAATAAGCTCCTGTGATAGACGCATGCATGGTTATTGAATTCAGCTCCAGACCCAGAAGCTCCAGACTCTGAAGCTGAGCGATGTGATATGCGCGAGCACATGATGAGTGTCTTGCACCACTTTCTCCCTGAATCTGCTATAATTAGCCAGGCAGTCTATATATGCCAATTAGTCTATATATGTTAGGATCCTGAGACCCGTCATTCTCAGCAGGGCTAAACCCGCTTCCTCAAACAGACAAAACACGCTTGGACTCAGTGAGAGTCCGAAAGGAAGAACGGTGAATTTATAATGTATGCCTTGGTAGGCAAAACAAAGACATATCCTGTGCAGGGGATAGATGCTTAGAGTATGTGGGAAAGAAGCATGTTTCAGATCAACTGATGTGAACCAGTCCTTCTGATGAATTAAAGAGAAAGAGTGCTGTGTGTCAACATTCGGAAAGCATATATTCTTGAATGTTTGTTCAGCACTCTAACCTTGAGGCCTCCCCAGCAGTGTTTCCTGAGCTTGGCACATGCAGCGAGGACCGGGAGAAGCTGTTTTCTCCGGCCGGGAGGGGGTCCCAGGAGTTTTCCATCATAAATATCCCTCTCTTGGTCAGTGGCACTATGTAGAGCCGGCCATTCGATATTGAGGTGAGCGGCTGCTCGCTCACAAAGTTCGAAGAGGACGGACTGAGGTAAGGCCATGGGAGCGTTAACCTGGGGTGTTAAAGAAGATGGGATTGCTCATCCTCCGAACCCTCTGGAAGGCTAGCATCATCCTTGTTCCCAGAGCCGGGTGGCTTGTGAACAAAGGAGGGTTTAATTAAGTAAGTAAGTAAATTTTATTTATAAAGCACATTTAAATTCAGTTTAAACTGACCAAAGTGCTCTACAGAAACAGTTATAAAATATAATAAAATATACCATAAAATAAAAAAAATAAAAATAAATAATAAAAGTTACTAATAAACAAATCAATAGCCAGGGAAGGCCAAAGAGTAAAATGTGTCTTAAGTCTAGATTTAAAAATAGAGATTTATTTAGGCAATTGATTCCTTAAACGTGGAGCAGCAACTGCAAATGCTCTGTCACCTTTTAATTTAAGACGTGACCGTGGGACATGTAGGAGAGCTTTATTGGCAAACCTGAGAGACTTGGGAGCTGAATGCAAATAAATATGGTCAGACATATAAGATGGGGTTTGAAGATTAAGAGCTTTAAAACCAATCAGCAAAATCTTGAATTGAATTCTAAAAAAGACCGGAAGCCAATGAAGAGAAGCTAGAATTGGAGTAATATGATTACGTTTTTTTGTATTCGTTAACAGTCTAGCTGCTGCGTTCTGGACCACCTGCAAGCGTGCCAGTGAAGATTGGGGAAGACCAAGGTATAAAGAATTACAATAGTATAGGCGTGATGTAATAAATGCATGAATGACTTTTTCCAAATCTTGAAAGGAAAGTGACGATTTAAGTCCGGAAATGACTCTCAACTGATAAAAGCTGTTTTTAGCCGCTGAGCTAATTTGTTTTTCTAGACAAAGCTCAGAGTCAAACACCTACATTTTTTGGATGTGGCTTAACTTATGGAGTGAGATTGTCTAAAGGTTTGGAGTTTTGGAGGGACCTAAGATAATCACCTCAGTTTTATCATTGTTAAGCTGGAGGAAGTTATTTGCCATACAGCATTTAATATCCTCAAGACATGAGAGGCTGCAGAGAATCTCTAGATTTTAATGGGAGGTACAGCTGAGAATCATCGGCATAGAAATGGAAGGAGATGTTATATTTTCTAATGATATTACCAAGTGGAAGCATGCACATATTGAAGAGTAGTGGCCCCAAAATGGACACCAGAGGAACCCCACAGGAGTCAGAAACAAATGACGAAAAAAAAACTGGCCAATAGCCACTGAGAATGTTCTAAATTTAAGATATGAATCAAACCAGAGTAGTGCTGTGTCCTTAATGCCCACCCACTGTTCAAGGCGGATATTATGATCTACAATGTCAAAAGCGGTGCTAAGATCCATTAAAATCAAAACTGCATTATCACCAGAGTCAAGTGCAAGTAGCAAATCGTTCATCACTTTTAAGCTGTTTCAGTACTGTGATGAGCCGTAAAACCTGATTGAAATGGTTCAAGTACCTGAGCCGAATTCAAAAAAGGAAGCAACTGTGACAAGACAACTTTCCATAACTTTTGAAACAAATGGCAATTTTGAAATAGGATGGTAGTTATTCAAACACTTCACATCAAGATTGGGCCTTTTAACTATTTTTTGTCCTAGAGAAGAGTCGGATTGTTTGGTCGGCTCAGCTCAGAGAAGCCACACCCCGGGAGGTCCCCGGGAGTGTGCCTTCATCATTGTTTCCCCCATCAGAGTTGGACTGTTCAAAATCCACTCTCTGGATCGTGGCCACATTGAGCCTTTGGTGGTGGAGCATTTGGGGAAGCACTAGGAAGTGGCTACAGTTTTCAGGGAAGTTGAGGGCTTCTTCTGTGTTTGAGGTCCAAGCAAACCACGCAGAAGAGATGAGAATCCCTAGCTGCAATAAGACCACCACATGTTTCTGAGCAGACATGCGACTGGTTATCCCTAGTGGAAGCCAATGCCAGTTTAGAATGGACCGTGGTGCTGAACCACAGAGCTCAATTGAGTCCGTAAGGTGGGCAGCCATAGGACAGGGGGTATGATGAGTAGTGCAAGTGTGGGTGACTTGCAGCGAGTAACACAGCTAACCTGACTAGCAAGACAAACACGTCTGGCAGAGGCTGATCCAAGGGATATGTCCTCCTGTAGAAAAAATGTGAAAGTCAGTAAACCAGTGATCTGTGCGCACAAAATAAACCAGAGGTCATGAGAAGTCAATGTCAACTGAGGAAGAGTAGCACGTGCAGGTCCTTTATGCACTCAGGTAAGGGGCATGCTCCTAGCTGGCATTGGACATACGCTCCTGTCTGTCAAAGCCAGACTTTGTGGAATTGGAGGCTTCTTCAGAGGTCAGGTACAGATGCCCTTCCCATAGGTGGATCTCGAACACGAGATGACAAAAGGGAATGTCAAGTTATGATGTCTGACCCTAATAAAGATTATTCTAGACTGTTACAATTGGGTATGTGTGTATTGTTTTTCTACACAGATAATGTGCAGGTGAAATCCACTACTACTGCTAGGATTTTACTATCAGAGCCACACTAGCACTGCAGCATTCACTCACCAAGATTTAAGCTGAATACATTACACCAGAAAGAGTAAATAATGTTTGAGTTTACTGAAATAAAATAATTAAATATCACACTTGGCTTGCTGTCTTTACTTTTTACAGAGTCAATCCATCTCAAGTGGTCCAATGCAGGTTGCTTGACTGTTTTTGATTTTTCAATATTTTTTGAGTTATTACCTCTATGTATTGTCATTTCAAAATCACCTGTTTTTTAGTTGGTTTAACTACGACAGCCATCTTTGTGTCGGAAACCTCAATATCTCAGCTCAGCATGATACTAGCTCCTTGGATCTCTAGAACACATTACAAGGTACATGAATATATATAAACATTTTGCACATTCTTGTTTCTTAGACTTAGAACTTAAGTCCAAACATAATGCTCAAGATTGCTCACAGTTCCACTTTTAGGGTCAATTAATAATTGGAAGGGTTCGAGTCTCAGTCTTTATTTTTATTAGGGGGTACCTGGGTAAGTATAGTGTGTATGCAGAACATTTCAGTTTTGAGACTTTGAAACAGAGCTGTGGTGTTGGTTCTCCTGAGCTGTAGTTACTTACTGCTTTTGCCCCCCAGGCTCAGCAAAGTCAGAGAGGTCGTAAGAAAGGCCAGATCCTCAGCAGCTCCAGGCCCCAATGGGATACCCTACAAGCTTTTTAAGAACTGCCCTGGAGTGCTGAAGCTGCTGTGGATCCTCATGCAAGCCGCCTGGAAAAAGCATTGCATCCCATCAGAATGGCAAAGAGCGGTGGCGGTATTCAAAAGGACAAGAGTGATCAGCCAATTCAGGAGCATCGCCACATTGAGCATCGTCTTCTCTGTTTTGGCACGGAGAATAAACAACTACCTCACAGAGAATGGCTATGTTCACACCAGCTGACAGAAGGCAGAGGTCCCAGGCTTCCCATGGTGTGTGATTCATCTCCTGCTGCAATCCATCAGCATGGGCTACAAGCAGGAGACCAGGCTAGTGTTGGAGAGAGTCTACTGAGCAGACAGTACAGAGTACAAATGTCCAGGTCCACACCTGATCTGGCAATTAGCAGGCTGCAACACAAAGAGATCATCAGCAGAGTCCAGACAGGAAGGACCGGTCTTGGGTGTGGAGAAGCTCCATGGGTCTGGTCCAAGGCCAGCAGGAAAGAGAAGAAGGAAATGGTAGTGTCTGAGGTGACAAGGATGGAGGACAAACACTATAACATTAAAGCTGTAGCACAGGGACAACCAGGGGGGCTGGACAACATGGGAAGGCATTGTTAACAGAAACATCAGCATGACAGACCTGTGGAAAATCCCAGAGGCAAGACTTAATTTTCTTGTCAGGGCAACATACCATACACACCCCTGCCCACTAAACCTGCACCAGTGGTTTGGCCAGGATGAATGCTGCCCCCTCTGTACCAGTCAAAATGTAAGTCTCCACCACATATTGTCAAGCTGCAAGGTTATGCTCTCCCAAGAGTGCTACAGGTGGTGACACGATCAAGTCCTGAGCAGATTGACCGAGATGCTGGAGGAGTGTAGACAGGTCATCAGATTGGTCCTTGCTGTGCAGAGGGCTGCCTTGTCATCAGACCTGAAGCCAGAGTCTCAGGTTTTCAGCAGCGAGTGCACTTCAGCAGTCATCCACGGTTTCTGGTTTGCACGTGTGGTGATGGTCTTGAAGGAAGTTACATCATCTATGCACTTGCTGATGTAGCCAGTTACTGATGCTGTGTATTCCTCCAAGTCTGTGGTGTTTTGGTATGTAGCAGCCTTTCTGAACATATTCTAGTCTGTGTGCTCAAAACAGTCCTGAAGTGCTGAGATGGCTCCCTCAGACCAGGCTCCCTGTTTCAGAACTGTTTTGGCACATTTCAGAAGTGGTCAGAAGGTCCAAAGTGTTTGTACCACGGGTTGAAAAATCAGCATGCTGGTGGAATTTTGGCAGTACTGATTTCAGATTTGCGTGGTTAAAGTCTCCAGCGACAATGAAAAATCTGTTGGGGTGCACTGTCTGTAAGTTACTGATAGCCCCGTAGAGTTCACTTAGTGCTTCCCTAGCATTAGCGCTAGGTGGAATGTACTCCGCGACAATGAGCACGGTGGTAAACTCTCTGGGCAGGTAATATGGTCAGCATTTCACAGTCATAAACTCCACCAGCAACAAACAGTAGCTTCAAACCACAACGGCATTCCTGCTCCATTTGTTGTTTGTGTAAACACACAGACCGCTGCCACGAATCTTACCGGACAGTGCTGCTACCCTGTCGGCGCGATGTGCGGTTAGTTGCATTAAAATGCAAATCAATTTATAACGTTTTTGAAATGCGTTTTTCTGGATGTTTTTGTTGTTATTCTGTCTCTCACTGTTAAAATACACCTACCATTAAAATTATAGACTGATCATTTCTTTGTCAGTGGGCAAACGTACAAAATCAGCAGGGGATCAAATACTTTTTCCCTCACTGTAGCAGGCCAACGTCTACCTGTAATAAATGTAAAACACCCAACACATCTTACGAAAAAAATAGTAACTGTCTTTTCCCCATGCCTCAACTCCCTCAGTATGTGTGTGTGTGTGTGTGTGTGTGTGTGTGTGTGTGTATGTGTGTGTGTAAACAGACAGTAAATCAGTAACTCACCGTATTATCTCCAGTTTACAGTGTGGATGCTTTATTAGGTCAGAGAGCAGCTTCACTCCTGATTCTCCTGGTTTATTCCAGTACACATGAAGCTCTCTCAGGTGTGATGAGGTGTTTGACCTCAGAGCAGAAACCAGAGCAGAAAAGCCTTCACCTGTAATACTGCAGCCTACCAACCTACACACACACACACACACGGGTGAGGTGGGAATGTAGTCATATACTCCATCACACTACAGCATTCATATTCATTCACACACCCATTCAAACATAGGGGCAATTTATCTTAACAAATCCACCGATCAGTCTCCCTTGAATAACACTGAAAACTGGAGAACCTGGAGAAAACCCAAATGGATACAGGGAGACAAAAAATCGTATCTTAACTAATGCTATCCTATTTTATCTTAAAAATGTAGTGTAAAAAAGTGTAAAAGTGATCTTACTTCAGTATCTCCAGTGTACAGTGTGGATTCTCCAGTCCAGCAGAGAGCAGCTTCACTCCTGTATCCCGCAGGTTATTGTAACTCAGGTCCAGTTCTCTCAGACTGGAGGAGTTTGAGCTGAGAACTGAGGACAGAACTCTACAGCTTTCCTCTGTGAGACCACACTGACACAGACTGGGAGAGAAATGATGAAATATCAGAACACTGATGCCTGAACATGTGTGTATAGCATTTATCTGTGTATTTACAGTGAGGGGAAATATACATTTGCATTATTAATACATAGTTGTATTTGTTATTTAATACAATATCGACTTTAACTTTACACAAATAATGTCATTTAACTTTGTACACATTAATATGAACAAAAAGTAAGTATTCATAAGGATGCACAAATATGTGTTTTAAATAAACATACTGATAGGCAAAACCACAAATGAACAACATTAGTAACTTGTTGAAATGTTCATCTTCTCCCCAGATTCAGTTTCTTGGCTGATGAGATTCTGCATGTTCACTCAGTTACTTTCAGTAATTGCTTTACTCAGATCTGGAGCCTAACACAGGCACACTAGGTGTGAGATGGGAATGTACAGTACTCTGAATGAGACGGCAGTCCATCCCACGGCATTATTCACATACATTCGCATACCCATTCACACATAAAGGCAATTTATCTTAACAAATCCACCTATCAGCCTCCCTAAAATGACACTGGAAATCAGAAAACCTGGAGATGGATACAGGGAGACAAAAAAATCGTATCCTAACTAATGCTCTCCTATTTTATCTTAAAAAATTTATATCCAGTGTAAAAGTGATCTTACTTCAGTATCTCCAGTTTACAGTGTGGATTCTCCAGTCCAGCTGAGAGCAGCTTCACTCCTGAATCCTGCAGGAAATAATTCTCCTCCAGGTCCAGTTCTCTCACACTGGAGGAGGTTGAGCTGAGAACTGAAGCCAGAGCTCTACAGCTTTCCTCTTTAAGATTACAGTGGAACAGACTGGGAATGAAATGTACACATGGTAAATGGTAAATGGTCTGCATTTATATAGCACCCTTTAAGCTTAGCGGTTCTACAAAGAACTTTACACTGTTTCTCATTCACACACACACTCACACACCAATGGTGGCAGAGCTGCCATGCAAGGGACTAGCCTGCCATCAGGAGCAACATGTGTTCATAAACTTAAAAACTTATAGTTGCAATGAAAATTATTCAACCCCCATTACAAATCAGGTTTATTGTCAAAATTTACAGACTTTCAGCTGTTTGCAATGAACAAATCAAACAAAAGCAATTGAAATAGTTCAACACAACGAATGCTTCAAGTGGTTTCCCCAAATTCAACTGAAAATGCAACTTACAATGACTTCTCCAGCCTCAAAATTATTCAACCTCTTCATGGCAAACATCTTTAGTACTTAGTAGAGACCCTTTTGCTGTTACGACCTGCTGCAAACAAGATGCAGACACCAGCTTCTGGCAGCGTTCCTGAGGAATCTTAGCCCATTCCTCATGAGCAATGGCCTCCAGTTCAGTAATATTCTTGGGTTTGCGTGCTGCAACCGCCTTCTTCAAATCCCACCAGAGATTTTCTATGGGGTTCAAGTCAGGTGACTGTGATGGCCCTGTAGAATCTTCCAGGACTTCTTCTGCAACCAAGCCTTGGTGGAATTTGAGGTATGCTTGGGATCATTGTCCTGTTGGAAGGTCCAATGACTCCCAAGCTTCAGCTTCCTCACAGACGGCATGACATTTTCTCCTAGGATTTCCTGATATTTCATTGAATCCATCTTGCCTTCTACACGCTGCAGGTTTCCAGTGCCAGAGGATGCAAAGCAGCCCCAGAGCATCACTGAGCCACCACCATGTTTGACTGTGGACAGAGTGTTCTTTCTTCATTCTTCTTTCTCCAGACATACCGCTGATCCATCATGCCGAAAAGTTCCAGTTTTGTTTCATCGCTCCACAGAACAGAATCCCAAAACTTCTGTGGCTTATCTATATGATTTTGAGTGACTTTTCTTGTGCTTTTGGGTCAGTAGTGGTGTACGTTTTGGAGTTCTGACCTGGAAACCTTCTGTGTTTAATACACGCCATACGGTGCACACTGAAACCTCAGTGCCTGTTGCCACCAAGTCTTGCTGCAGGTCTTTTGCAGTCACTCAAGGGTTTTTCACAACCTGCCTTCTCAGAAATCTGGTTGCAGCTACTGATAGCGTTTTCTGCCCCATCCAGGTATTTCATGTATTTTCTGCCCCTAGCCAGTTCAGGTATTTCATGTGTTCCAGATCAAGCACACCTGGTACAACTAATGAAACCCTTGATTAGTTGCATCAAGTGTGCTTGAGACAACACCTGTTTTGTATATTTGTGCTGTTGTGAGGGATTCTATTCATGGGTCAAATAATTTTGAGACTGGAGAGGTCATTATAAACTTGCATTTT
Organism: Cranoglanis bouderius; assembly: GCA_023630585.1. Classification (NCBI taxonomy): domain Eukaryota; kingdom Metazoa; phylum Chordata; class Actinopteri; order Siluriformes; family Cranoglanididae; genus Cranoglanis; species Cranoglanis bouderius. Next base: position 1,288,459 of record CM042564.1, on the reverse strand, counting down.
CAGTTGAATTTGGGGAAACCACTTTTGGGTTAATTTCCCTAATAATATTATTATTTATTTAATGGTACAAAGCAAAGAAAATTGATTCCAAATATAAGGGGAGAAAATTGCTGTTTATATAAACATGTTCTCTTCAAAAAACTCCCTGATTCTCTTTACATACAGAATGATAGTGAGCTGATCAGAGTAATTATTGATAAGCTTTATTCTAATCAGTGAAGTATCATTAATTACAACAAAATCTGTAATACATTTATGAAATAAAAATGACTCACTCTGCCTTTCTTGATGTTTTCATGACTGGTGCCAACCTCAGGAGACATTCATCTGATACCTGATATTTCCTCAAATCAAACACATCCAGATTCTGTTCTGAGTTCAGCAACACAAACACCAGAGCTGACCACTGAGCAGGAGAGAGACTGACTTCACTGAAACACCAGTAATCTCTTCTGTTCAGGTAAGTTTGTACTTCCTGCACTAGAGAATGATCATTCAGTTCATTCAGACAGTAGAACAGATTGATGGATTTCTCTGGAGATGGATTCTCCTTGATCTTCTCCTTGATGTACTCGACTGTTTCCTGTTTGCTGTGAGAGCTGCTTCCTGTTTGGGGCAGTAGGTCTCGTAAGAGGATCTGATTGGACTCAAGTGAGAGACCCAGAAGGAAGCGGAGGAACAGGTCCAGGTGTCCATTCTCACTCTGTAAGGCCTTGTCCACTGCACTCCTCAGGAAATCAGACATGTTTGACTTGGTGAAGAGATCAGACAGATCAGTGGTTTGTTGTTCTGTTACATTTCTGCTGATGAAGGAGAGAAATGTGTATAAAGCAGCCAGAAACTCCTGAACACTCAGATGTACAAAGCTGAACACCTTCCCCAGGTGAAGCCCAAACTCCTCTCTGAAGATTTGGGTACACACTCCTGAGTACACTGACACTTCTCTCACATCAATGCCACACTCTCTCAGGTCTTCCTCATAGAAGATCAGATTTCCTTTCTCCAGCTGTTGGAAAGCCAGTTTTCCCAGTGCCAGGATACTCTCGATGGTCTGCTGAGGATCAGGGTCACATTTCTGATGGTACTTTTGGTCCTTGTGTTTGATCTGAAAGATCAGGAAGTGTGTGAACATTTGAGTCAGAGTCTTGGGGATCTCTCCACTCTCTGCTTCACCCAACATTCTCTCTAGAACAGTGGCTGAGATCCAGCAGAAGACTGGGATGTGGCACATGATGTAGAGGCTTCTTGAAGACTTCATGTGTGAGATGATTTGATCGGCCAGGTTCTGATCACTGATACTCTTCCTGAAGTACTCCTCTTTCTGAGGATCACTGAACCCTCGTACCTCTATTACCTGGTTTACACACTCAGGAGGGATCTGATTGGCTGCTCCTGGTCGAGAGGTTATCCAGAGGAGAGCAGAGGGAAGCAGATTCCCCTTGATGAGGTTTGTCAGCAGCACATCCACTGAGGCTGACTCTGTCACATCACACAATCTCTCATTCTTCTGGAAATTTAGAGGAAGTCGACACTCATCCAGACCATCAAAGATGAACAGGACTTTGTTGATCTCACAGTCTATTAATCGTAATTCTTTTATTTCTGGGAAAAAGTGATGAAGAAGATCCATCAGACTGAGATTTTCCTGCTTCATCAGATTCAGCTCTCTAAAGGGAAGTGGAAACATGAAGGTGACGTCCTGCTTTTCTTTTCCTTCAGCCCAGTCCAGAATGAACTTCTGCACAGAGACTGTTTTTCCAATTCCAGCAACTCCTTTAGTCAGCACACTTCTGATGGACTTGTCTTTAAAGAGGTCATTACATTTGATGGGTGTCTCCTGTGTTGCTGGTCTCCTGGACGCTGTCTCAATCTGTCTCACCTCATGTTCATTATTGACGTCTCCACTCCAACCCTCTGTGATGTAGAGCTCTGTGTAGATCTCATTCAGAAGTGCTGAGCTTCCAGGCTGTGAGATTCCTTCATTAATTCTTTTAAACTTCTCACTCAGTGTGGATTTGAGTTTTTGCTGATTACCAGAGACGACTTCTGATAAAAAGAAGAAGCAGATTCTGTGTATATCATATTTAATGTCAGTACTGATCTAACAGATTCTACTGATAATGTAATTTGATTACTGAGATGTGATGAATATTGTCCTGCTTCCTTCCTCTAAAGTTAAAGAAATGTTATAACCGGTGCTGGGTAAGCTGCTCAAAAAAGTAATCCACTACAGATGACTAATTACTACTTTAAAATGGCAATTTGATTACATTAATGATTACTGCATGTAAAAAGTAATCAGATTACTAATTACTTTACTTTTAAAACCAACAAACCTACAAAAATTCACCACAAAGTGAAACTCATAGTTCTTTCAGTAATTTTATCACACGTTCTCCGGTGATTAAACCGCATGCTCATTACTCATTAACTGATGCAGCCACCAGGGGCGTTATCTGGACTGTTGGACGGAGCCCAGATTCTTCTCCATGCATTTTTTCCAGCTCAGCTAGTAGCCTAAGTTTTGTTTTATGGAAGCTGAGGTAACTTCGCTGTCAATGTATGACATGATCAGAAAAAGTTGGCTTTATCATAAAACTAGCCTCGGGTGTTATCACTGTTTGTAGGACTACCAGACCTATAAAATATAAAACTTTTCTAACTAGGCTAGTTTGGTGTCACTAGCCAAGGGGAGGCACAACTAAGCTATGGGTTTAGCTGCTGCAGTGCCATGCAAAGTACATTATCTTTCCTTTTCCTTATTGACATCAGTTAGAATACAGTAACGTTATTTTGTAACGTGTGGTTATAACCCCATGAGCTCTTACTGTTCTTCAGTGTGTTAGCGAGATCTGTGTGGTTCATGTTCTTCAGGAAGTGCAGTGTGATCTTCAGCACTCCCTCTCTGACACTGCTCTGACCCTCCTCATCCTCCACCTCCCTCTCAGAGCATGCTGGGTAATCTGAACTCAGGAGCTTCTGAAATCTCTTCAGCTCATCCTTTAGCAGAGTGATGACTTTGTGCTCCAGATCCTGATTAGAAATATGGATTATGAAATTCTGAAATTATTATTATATTATATAATGAATTACATAAATGTTCTGAAATATTGTGATGGGTCATATCCGGCATTCGGGTTACAAATTAATCAGTTGTATTACACCACACAGAACATTAATGAATTAAGGAGGAGGAGATTATTCAAGCAAGAAATCATTAAAATTAGGCACGTGCTGTTAAGATCCCTCATAATATTAGTTCATCTCTCTAAGTTCAGCCTGAGATTTTACTGCAGGTCTGCTGTGTAACGGCTGCTTGGTGTATTATTTAAATAAAAGAAAACAGGCTCAGTAAATGTTATAACTTGGCAGGAGATGAAATATGTGTATTTATTCATTTACTTAATAACACAGCAGATAGTTACAGACCCGGAGACCTGCTCTTGCTGAATTCTCATCTTCACTGCCTGACCGTTTCAAACTGCACTACTACAGTAAAATGTTGTACATTAAAAACTCTAATAACCCTGGAGTATTCATACACACATGAACCTCTCTCTCTCTCTCTCTCTCTCTCACACACACACACACACACACACACACACACACACACACACACACACACACACACACACACACACACACACACACACACACACACACACCTTAAATATGGACTCCAGGTGGCTGCTATGTGTGGTATTTGAATTCATCTTTTGCTTCCTGTGAACATACAAAACATTACATTTAACAAAGATTATAAATCATATTCATATCTGTAAAACACAAACTAATAAATACACAGACATCATTTCTAACTATACACACTATATAATCAGTTCAACATTCACTAAGTGATTATTACTGCTTATTTATAAAACACATTTATGAAAATATCAGTCATTTAAATAATCACATCACATTTCATCTCACTAAAATCTAAATCTGGTTGTAAAAATGTCATCATTACAGTTCACCTCTGTAATATCACAGACTCTCCAGCTCTGTGATGAACTGATGAAATTCTATAAACCAGAGTTTGAGCACAAGAGAGTGTGAGTTTACACACTGAACTAATATTAAACTCTACTGACCTCAGATCAGCAGTACTGTCTCTGTCTCTGTCTCTGTCTCTGAAGTCTATTGGATGATCCATTGACCGGTCACTCCTCATGGACACACAGCTGGGTTCAGGTGAGTCTGATCTGAAGATATTGATGTTAAACACAAAAATGAAGGGAACAATCAGTAGATTTTAAAATTCAACCTGGGTTCTGTGTGAAAGTTTAAATAGTTAATAATTAAAATAATTATTAATTATAATTATTAGAATTATATTACAATAAATAATTAAATCATCCTCACCTCAGATCAGCAGTACTGTCTCTGTCTCTGAAGTTTACTGAATGATGATCCAATGACTTCTCTGATCTCTTACCCTGAATCAGACTAAACACACACAACCACTGCATCATTATTACTGTTCTGCATTTTCACACTTATTCAGTCCTTTTACCTTTTCTCACAGTGAATAATTAAACTCTAATTAAAATCTGATGATAGTCCGATACAACACTTTTGTACAAAGAAACAAACTCTATCCAGCTACAGGGACTTGGGGTTAGATCTGATTCACTAGTCACTTTTCACAGATACACATCAGAGTCTGATCTGTTTAGTGTTGGTGAATGTGAGAATATTTATGTTTTTCACCGAGTCACAACCTTCACTCACCTCTCATCTTTCTCTCTGTCCTGTTCCCCAGACACACTCATTTTGGAGGTCGTTTCCTATTACAGATTACACCTGTAAACCACACACACACACACACACACACACACACACACACACACACACACACACACACACATTTACTTCAGTCCAACATGGGTGTGTTAAATCTAACTCTGTATCATCACACGATTCACTAACAGTGAAATGAAGTCCTACAGTAAACTGTGTCAGTTACAACTTCAGTAAAAATCATCTGAACTGTTCTTCATCCAGTGGAGATTCATAACATTCACATATTATAGCTTTAGATTTAGAGACTTACTGTGTTTTTCTCCTGAGAATGTTTTACAGTCCTCTTTTTACCGTCAGTGAAGTTTTGCTTTCACTCAAACTGGACTAACTGGATTCACCAACAGAGGAGGAGACAAACACAGCAGGTAAACACAGCAGATAAACACAGCAGGTAAACACAGCAGGTAAACACAGCAGATAAACACAGCAGGTAAACACAGCAGGTAAACACAGCAGATAAACACAGCAGATAAACACAGCAGGTAAACACAGCAGATAAACACAGCAGGTAAACACAGCAGATAAACACAGCAGATAAACACAGCAGGTAAACACAGCAGATAAACACAGCAGGTAAACACAGCAGATAAACACAGCAGATAAACACAGCAGGTAAACACAGCAGGTAAACACAGCAGACAAACACAGAAGGTAAACACAGCAGGTAAACACAGCAGAATAAACACAGCAGGTAAACACAACAGATAAACACAGCAGAATAAACACAGCAGGTAAACACAGCAGGTAAACACAGCAGGTAAACACAGAAGTTAAACACAGCAGATAAAGACAGCAGATAAACACAGAAGGTAAACACAACAGGTAAACACAGCAGAATAAACACAGCAGGTAAACACAACAGATAAACACAGCAGATAAACACAGCAGATAAACACAGCAGGTAAACACAGCAGATAAACACAGCAGGTAAACACAACAGATAAACACAGCAGATAAACACAGAAGGTAAACACAACAGGTAAACACAGCAGATAAACACAGCAGAATAAACACAGCAGATAAACACAGAAGGTAAACACAACAGGTAAACACAGCAGATAAACACAGCAGATAAACACAGCAGGTAAACACAACAGATAAACACAGCAGATAAATAAAGAAGGTAAACACAACAGGTAAACACAGCAGATAAACACAGCAGAATAAACACAGCAGATAAACACAGCAGAATAAACACAGCAGGTAAACACAGCAGATAAACACAGCAGGTAAACACAGCAGATAAACACAGCAGGTAAATACAGCAGATAAACACAGCAGGTAAACACAGCAGAATAAACACAGCAGATAAACACAGCAGGTAAACACAGCAGGTAAACACAGCAGATAAATAAAGAAGGTAAACACAACAGGTAAACACAGCAGATAAACACAGCAGATAAACACAGCAGAATAAACACAGCAGATAAATAAAGAAGGTAAACACAACAGGTAAACACAGCAGATAAACACAGCAGATAAACACAGCAGATAAACACAGCAGAATAAACACAGCAGATAAACACAGCAGAATAAACACAGCAGGTAAACACAGCAGATAAACACAGCAGGTAAATACAGCAGATAAACACAGCAGGTAAACACAGCAGAATAAACACAGCAGATAAACACAGCAGGTAAACACAGCAGGTAAACACAGCAGATAAACACAGCAGATAAACACAGCAGGTAAACACAGCAGGTAAACACAACAGACGAACACAGCAGATAAACACAGCAGAGATTCCAAAATGTCACATACACCCCACACACATATTTACAATAATAAATTAAAAAACAAACAAACAAACAAACAAAATATATATATATATATATATATACAGTATTGTTTACTTATAACTCCACACAGTCATTAACACATGCTCATACACATACTCACCTACTTATTTACCTACACACAACATACAGTGAACACATTAATGTACACAATAATTAACACATTACTAATTATTGCACTTTGGGGGGAACAGTCACTTGTTTTGCTTTGGCAATACTTTATAATAAACATCATTTACACACACACAAGTTATTTTAGACACACATACAAACACATTTACTTCATTCCAACATGGATGTGTTACTTCTAACCATCTATCATCACACACCTGACACACCCCTGTGAAAAGGAAACATACTTAAGTGCTTTCATAATATATTTGAAGATTGTAAAGGATACTAAAAGTACATTTTTTAATTTCATGTACTTTATGAAAATACACATTAAATATACTTTTCTATATTTTTCAAAAAGTATATTTTAAAGTAATACATTTTAAATTCTACTTAAGTATGTAGAAAGGGAATACATTTTAATAAGTGTATTTCTAAATATATTAAAACATCCTTAAACAAAAGTATACTTAGTTATTTCTAATTAAGTGTATTATTTTAAAAGTATATTTAAGTGAATGTATTTCTTCACACATTGAAGCACATAAGTATAAACTCTACTTAATGTATATTTAACTGTCACATCAATGTAATTTAATAATTAATTTATTTTGTATTTATTTAAGCAGTAAAGTGAATTTTCTTGTCATGTAATCTGTAGTGTATAATGTAGATTTAAATAATACTTAAAAGTATGTTTGTTTATATCATTAGTTTATTATTAATAACATAGTTTGTTTTTAATATAGTGATGTTAATATGTACACTTAACCATTTAAACTTTACTTATAATTAACTGTTTAAAAAAATTACCCAAGTGCACTTTTATATGTTGAGTGAACAAAAAGTTTTACATGTATGTTCTGCAGTTTAAATTGTACTTTATGATACTTTAAAGATAAACAAAGAATAATTAATGTGTGATTAAAAATAACAGATCCAAAGTGAGCGTTCTCACTGATTTATTTACAGACCCGGAGACCTGCTCTTGCTGAATTCTCATCTTCACTGCCTGACCGTTTCAAACTGCACTACTACAGTAAAATGTTGTACATTAAAAAGGCAAATAATCCTGTAGTATACATACAGTTGCAATCAAAATTATTCAACCCCATTGCAAATCAGGTTTATTGTCAAAATGTACAGACTTTCAGCTGTTTGCGATGAACAAATCAAATAAAAGCAACTGAAATAGTTCAACACAACGAATGTTTCAAGTGGTTTCCCCAAATTCAACTGAAAATGCGACTTATAATGACTTCAGTCTCAAAATTATTCAACCCCTTCATGGCAAACATCTTTAGTACTTAGAGATGTAGAGCCAGACACCAGCTTCTGTATATATACAGTATACACACCTTTATTTTCTATTCTATTATATATATATATATATATATATATATATATATATATATATATATATATATATATATATATATATATATCCACACACACACACACACACACACACACACACACACACACACACACACACACACATACTTTTATTTATTTATTTATTTATTTATTCATTCATTTTTTATTATTATTATTATTATTATTATTATTATTATTATTATTATTATCTGTGTGTTGTTGCTGTTTTGTATAGTTGTGCACTGGAAGCTCCTGTCACCAAGACAAACTCCTTGTATGTGTAATGAAGCTGATTCTGGTTCTGATTCTGGTTCTGATTCTGATTCTGTGACGTCACCGAAGAGCTCCGGCTATAAAGAGGGGAAAAACAACGCGGATCTTTCAGAAATTCACTGAACTTTGGCGAGTTAAGGTGATTATTGAAGTTGCTCTGATCAGGAGAGAAAATGAATAAGTTCCTGAGTGCACTTGGCGCTGGTGTAGCGGATCTTCCACTGCGCCCCCTGCTGTACACGGCCGGAGCTGCAGCCACGGCAGCCGGCATTTACTGTTATGTTAAACGAGGCGATGGAGAGAAAACAACAGCGGACCCCGAGGACACAACTGAAGGTACAACTATTTCTCAGTCGTGCTGCTGTAACCATGCAGTGCTAAGTTTACTTCTGTCCTTTAAAAGAAATGAATTTAGTAGATTTGTTCAGTCCTTCATAAGCTAACAGGCTTTAGCCCTATTTTGGCCGGCGCTCGCGCTGCTTGAAAGATGCACTGATGGGTGAAAGCACTCTCTCTTTCTGTCCAGGTTCATGGAGGAGTTTAGCTTCATGAATGTGTAATAAAATCTGTCAGTGTGTTCTTAGCCTTAGCCCACATTAGACATGTCCATACTGAACATCAGTAAAGTGGATTTATTCCGGAGGCCAGTGAGAAAGTGGGAATACTTGTGCTGTAGAGCTTCACCTGGATCAGAAGTGGAAAATACTGCTGGTCTGGAATTCATAATATAAATAATACATGATGTCTGATGGCTTTTTTATTTTTATTTTTTTATTTAGACCCAGTGTGTGACCGGGCCACGGAACCGGCTCTGGTCCGACCCACAGAGGTTCCTCGGGACCAGGTCACGGTAAGTTTGTTCTGCTCCTAACTTTTTAAATATCTGGACTGAAGTGTTTGGTGCTTATGGAGGAGGAAATGAAGTTTGTACTCCAGCACTAGGCTAAGGACAGCAATCCAGACCTGATGTTCATTAATCGCAGTTTTTGTCAGGAAAACAATGCGTTAAAATTAGATCAGAAGTCTGATGAATATAAGGATTCTGTGTCAGACATTGTACTGTAGGCTCTGTGGCCCTTTAGATAGATCAGAGAGCTGCAACTAAACATGATGTTTGGACTGAATGCTAGTGCTCAGGAGTGCTACAAACACCTAAAGCCAACAATATTTGCACGGTGAATTTCAGGATGCTGTGACTGAGGCTGAGGAGAAGATTCAGAAGCTTGTGGTGTCCAACACTCAGCTGGAGGACAGAGTGAGGGAGCTGGAGGAACTGCTCTGTGAGGCACGCAGAGACTGTGACATGAAAAGCAAGGTACGTGAGATAAGCCTCTGATTAAAAAGTACTTTTCAAAATAATATGAGCACCATATGATGGGAATGATTGAGAATAGGAAATATCTGCACACCGGAGTCTGAACATCTTTTGCCCCATGTGTGTGTTTTAGGAGTGTGAGCGAGAGCGGGAGGCTCACAGCGTCCTGCAGATGGAGAACAATGAGATGAAGGAGACTCTGGTGCACAAGGAGGAGTTACTGAAGGTGAACTTTCCTTTTCATGATACTATGACTGGTTTTGTGAACTGTGTGTGTACTTGTTTCCTCACATTTTGGGGACATTTTGTCCTTTTGTCACCAGAACATAAAAGTCTGAATGTGTGTGTAGAAGAAAATAAATCTTGGTTGTTTCAGGTCTTTCAGGTCTCCCTGGCGGAAGCTGAGGAGAAACACCAGAAGGCTGTGGAGACCGTTGCTCAGCTGGAGGTGGAGAAGTCTGACCTGAAATACCAGGTGGAGACACTGAGAGACACAATGCAGGACATGGGGAACCAGCTGTCTGAGACTCACAGGGAGTGTGATGACCTAATGAACGTAAGCAAGAAAAGTCTTGCATTAAGCAGCTCCTTTAGTAATAATACGAGGACTTTTTCATGTTTCTGCTGCATGATGAGTTTAAATGAACCAAAATTAAAATAATATTTTGAAGTTGCTAGATTTCTTAAGTAATAGAAATGACCCATTGCAGATGTGAACATTAAGCACTTTGAACATCTTTTGCCCCATGTGTGTGTTTTAGGAGTGTCATCGAGAGCGCGAGGCTCACAGCGTCCTCCAGTCCAAGTACGATGAAATGAAGGAGACGCTGATGGACAAGGAGGAGTTACTGAAGGTAAACTTTCCTTCTCATGAATCTATGACTGCTATTGTATTTTGTCCTCTTCCTCCAATACATTTTAGACTATTCTCATCAGTAATGAGTCGGTTTCTAAAAGTGTCTGAATGTGTGTAGAAGAAAATAAAGCCATTAAGCCTTAATCATTGTACTTTAAGGTCTCCCTGGCTGAAGCTGAGGAGAAACACCAGAAGGCTGTGGAGACCATTGCTCAGCTGGAGGTGGAGAAGTCTGACCTGAAATACGAGGTGGAGACACTGACAGGAACAGTGGAGGACATGGAGTACCTGCTATGTGAGACTCACATGGAGTGTGATGAGTTAAAGAACGTAAGTGAGAAAAGTATTGCATTAAGCAGCATTTTATTTATGTTTAAGCATTAAGCACTCGAATCTAAACCTCTTTTGCCCCATATGTGTGTTTTAGGAGTGTGAGCGAGAGCGGGAGGCTCACAGCATCCTCCAGACGGAGAACAATGAGATGAAGGAGACTCTGATGCACAACAAGGAGTTACTAAAGGTAAACTTTCCTTTTCATGAAATCATGACTGCTATTGTAAGCTTTGTAAGAAGTAAATAAAGCAAATAAGCCTTAATTGTTCTACTTTTTTAGGTCTCATTGGCTGAAGCTGAGGAGAAACACCAGAAGGCTCTGGAGACCATTGCTCAGCTGGAGGTGGAGAAGGCCAACCTGACCAACCAGGTGGAGACACTGACAGGAACAGTGCATAACCTGGAGAACCTGCTAACTGAGACTGACGAGGAGTGTGTCGAGCTAATGAAGGTAAGTGAGAAAAATCTTTGCATTAAGCAGCTCCTTTAGTAATATGAGGACTTCTCATGTTTCTGCTGCATGATGAGTTTAAATGAGCCAAAATTAACATTGTATTTTCAAGTTGCTAGATTTTTTAAGTAATAGAAATGGCCCATTGCAGATGTGAACATTAAGCACTCGAATTTGATCATCTTTTGCCCCATGTGTGTGTTTTAGGAGTGTGAGCGAGAGCGCGAGGCTCACAGCGTCCTCCAGGTGGAGAACAACGAAATAAAGAAGACTTTGATTCAGAAGGAGGAGTTACTGAAGGTAAACTTTCCTTTTCATGAATCTACGACTGCTATTGTGAACTGTGTGTGTGTGTGTGTGTGTGTGTGTGTGTGTGTGTGTGTGTGCGTGTGCTTTTTTACTCACATTTCATAAAGTCTTGCATTAAGCAGCTCCTTTAGTAATAATATGAGGATTTTATTTATATTTAAGCATTAAGCACTCGGATTTAAACCTCTTTTGCCCCATATGTGTGTTTTAGGAGTGTGAGCGAGAGCGTGAGGCTCACAGCGTCCTGCAGATAGAGAACAATGAGATGAAGGAGACTCTGGTGCAAAAGGAGGAGTTACTAAATGTAAACTTTCCTTTTCATGAAATCATGACTGCTATTGTAAGCTTTGTAAGAAGTAAATAAAGCAAATAAGCCTTAAATGTTGTACTTTTTTAGGTCTCATTGGCTGAAGCTGAGGAGAAACACCAGAAGGCTCTGGAGACCATTGCTCAGCTGGAGGTGGAGAAGGCCAACCTGACCAACCAGGTGGAGACACTGCAAGACACAGTGCAGGACATCGGGAACCTGCTCGATGAGACTCACAGGTGGTCTGCTGCTCTAATGAATGTAAGTGAGAAAAACCTTTGCATGAAGCAGCTCCTTTATAAATAATATGATGACTTTTCATGTTTATGCTGCATGATGAGTTTCATTTAATTGCAGATGTGAACATTAAACACTCAAGTTTGAACATCTTTTGCCCCATGTGTGTGTTTTAGGAGAGTGAGATGAAGATCGATGAGATGAAGAACGGTCTGATACACATGGAGATGTTACTGGAGGTAAACTTTCCTTTTCATGAAACTACGACTGCTATTGTGAACTGTGTGTGTGTGTGTGTGTGTGTGTGTGTGTGTGTGTGTGTGTGTGTGCTTGTTTACTCATTTTTTTAAGTGTCTGAAAGTGTGTGTGGAAGAAAATAAAGCCAATAAGCTTTAACTGTTGTACTTTCAGGTCTCCCTGGCAGAAGCTGAGAAGAAACACCAGAAGGCTGTGGAGAACATTGCTCAGCTGGAGGTGGAGAAGTCTGACCTGAAAGGCCAGGTGGAGACACTGAGAGGAACCGTGCAGGACATGATGAACCGGCTAACTGAGAAACACGAGGAGTCTGTCGAGCTAATTAATGTAAGTGAGAAAAATCCTTGCATTAAGCAGCTCCTTTAGTAATATGAGGAGTTTTTCATGTTTCTGCTGCATGATGAGTTTAAATGAACCAAAATTAACATAACATTTTAATTATTTTCAAGTTGCTAGATTTTTTAAGTAATAGAAATGGCCCATTGCAGATGTGAGAATTAAGCCCTCGAATTTGATCATCTTTTGCCCCATGTGTGTGTTTTAGGAGTGTCATCGAGAGCGCGAGGCTCACAGCGTCCTCCAGATGGAGAACAACGAAATAAAGAAGACTTTGATAAAGAAGGACGAGTTACTGAAGGTAAACTTTCCTTTTCATGAATCTACGACTGCTATTGTGAACTGTGTGTGTGTGTGTGTGTGTGTGTGTGTGTGTGTGTGTCTGTGTGTGTGTGTGTGTGCTTTTTTACTCACATTTTTAAAAGTTTCTGAATGTGTGTGTAGAAGTAAATAAAGCCAATAAGCTTTCATTTTTGTACTTTCAGGTCTCCCTGGCTGAAGCTGAGGAGAAACACCAGAAGGCTGTAGAGACCGTTGCTCAGATGGAGGTGGAGAAGTCTGACCTGAAAGACCAAGTGAAGACACTGCGAGACACAGTGCAGGACATGGGGAATCAGCTGTCTGAGAGTCACAGGGAGTGTGTCAAGCTAAAGAAGGTAAGTGAGAAAATCCTTGCATTAAGCAGCTCCTTTAGTAATAGAAGTGACCCATTGCAGATGTGAACATTAAGCACTCGAGTTTGAGCATCTTTTGCCCCATGTGTGTGTTTTAGGAGTGTGAGCGAGAGCGGGAGGCTCAAAGCTTCCTCCAGATGGTTTACGATGAGATGACGAGGAAACTGGTGGACAAGGAGGAGTTCCTGAAGGTAAACTTTCCTTCTCATGAAACCATGACTGCTATTGTGAATTGTCTCTGTGTGTGTGTGTGTGTGTCTGTGTGTGTGTGTGTGTGTGTGTGTGTTTGTACTCATTTTTTGGGGACATTTTGTCCTTTTACAGAAATTTATAAGCCGTAATTGTTGTACTTTCAGGTTTCCTGCTAGAAACTGAGGAGCAACACCAGAAGGCTGTGGAGTCCGTTGCACAGCCGGAGGCCGAGAAGTCTGGCCTGACAAATCAAATGAAAACCCTGAGAGACACATGCATTTTTCACCCCTCATACATCATAAGCTACCAAAAGATAAATATAAACAAAAATAAAAACACAAAGAATGTGACAATCACACTGTCTCTGTTCCTTGTTACTGGTTATAGCTGACAGACTCTTATAAAACTCTTACATAATCCACATATACTTGCATTAAATGTTCTGATCACCCAAGTGACCTTTGAGCATCTCACTCCGTTTTGTTGCCTTAAGTGACATTTGTGTTACTATCCTCTGCTTTTTAATGATAAGATGGACAGACACTCAAGTACACTAGGGGTGAGTCCACATGCCTCACTAACAGAGACATTTCATTCTGTTTATTCATGTTTGATGCAACATTGGTGCGGAGTGGGAGCGTTAGTGATCGCACTAGAAACGTCTGGCTAAAGTGTCAGATAAGTTTAGGTAACTTTTCATGCTTGCAAAATTAAAATCCAGTATGTATTGAGGACTTCAGGAAGTGAGTAATTTAATGTGTGTTTTAGCTGATCAAATAGACAGCACATAGACTCACTGGTCTGCTGCGGACTGGCTTTCCATCCGGGGTGAATTCTCCCTCTATACGCCCTGAATAGACTCTGGATCTGCCACGACCCTGACCATGATAAAGCACTCATGGAGATGAATGAAGGAATGAAATTACTCACGTCCCTAAAGTTCACCATGTTAACTTCTCAAAACACTCAGTACTCCCACCAGCTGAGAGAGAAAAAGTCCATTTTCAAGAATGTCCAAGGATCGGTACTAAAATGTTTTTGAGAAATGCCATTTGGAAGTAAATAAATAAAAATTAGGTGTGGCCTAGATTCTAGCCACATCCATAGCTACTTAACATACTGGGTGAACTTGAAAGGGAAAAGGCAAAAAGGTAAAGTTTTAATTTTATTGCTTTTTTTAAAAATTTTTTTTAGCAAAAATACCTCCCATATTATTGTTGTTGTTCTTTATCTTCTTCTACTTCTCCTCCTCCTTCACTTTCTGCTCCTCCTCCTCCTGTTTTTCTACCTCTTCTTCTACTTCTCTTCCTTCTACTTCTCCTTTTGCTCCTTCTTATTATTATTAAAATTATTATTATTTGATTTTACTCCTCCTCCTCCTCCTCCACATCCTCCTCTCCATCCTCCACCTCTTCTTCTTCTTTTTTTTATTGCAGTTGTGAAACAATAGATTAGTTCATAACCACCACCTACTGGAGTGTGGAGCAGGATGTTCCCTAAAAGCAACTTAACTAAACAACAAAATTAATTCCAGACTTTCTAACAAGACTCAGTGTTCTCCTGACCATCAATGGAATAAAACCAGCTGAGGAGCTCCACTGAGTGCATTATAATCCATTTATGTACCTTAAACCTTTTTTTAAATCACTTTACTCATTCTAGCAGTGTTGGGGTTTTGTACGCAGGCCATTTGGGATGTCATTGCAATCTAAGGCCTGTAGATGGCGCACTGTAGCTGTTCAGCTTCCACATCACTTAATGACCCGGAGTAAATATATGTACTTTATATACAAATATGTACAGTTACACATTTTGTAAACCTTATACTAAATTATATATTATAAATACACAGGGCGATTCAGATACTGCAGGCAATACAAATTATATAAATAAAAATCACCCAAAACACTCACACAACATTCTCACACATAAAGGTACCAATCACTGGGGTGATACCTTCAAGGTCTTTTAATTTAGTGTGTAGCTTTTCCCTGAAAATGTTAAAATAGTGTGCAGCGGATGCTCCACAAAAACGTGTAATCGGTGATATGGGGAAGTTTTCTGTATAGAAACGTGTATTTAACATTTATATAACATAAAGTCATAACTTCAGTATTAACAGGAATTAACTTGCTTTGTGGACTTTTCACAGCATTGGATGTAACTGTAAACTGAAAAATATACATCTTTCTTTCAGAAATAAAAAATAATTAATTGTTGATAAATAGATGTAATATAAGAGGAATAAAGCAGTGTTATAATAAATGAATCAGTGTTGTAGCAGTTGATTATTTTCCCATCACAGAATGATGGTAGTGATGTTGAGACTCACACGAGCAGCAGTAGAGGGTAATGTGCCGTGTTTATGAAGCTTGCAGGTTTCAGGATCTGCAGCGACAGAGCTGGAGACAACACACACACACACACACACACACACACACACACACACACACACACACACACACACACACACATCATATAAATCCTCTGCATGTATCCAACATTTTATGTGTAACTTGTGCGATTTAAACAGTGGATGATGGACATACTGTAATCCTCCACGTCTATCTTTCTGTACTCGACCCGGGGCATCTGACAAATACAGTCAATACATCAGTTTTTATACATTTCTAAGGCAATGATCTCATTCAGGAGGGGTTTCCCCATTTTTTCTTTAATCACACCTCTGACAGCTCGCCACAATTATGTGTCTTTCTATGGATCTCATAAACAACCGTGGTGCGAGGTCCACCAGTGTATTTTTTATAAAGTTTCAAGGCCTTAATTGGTTTCGACTATGATGTAATGGTCGTCATGCTCAGCTGCACTTTCAGCTAAAGACAGTACAGAGTGGTACAGGTAGTGAGTTTCACATAAACTGAGATCATACACTAACCTGGCCTGCTTATACTAAAAGGTTTCATCTCCTGATTAATTTTATCCAGTGGTTGATTACATCAAAACTGATTTATTGGTTAATACATGAAAATACTTGGTTAAATACTTGGTTAATATATGAAAATACACTATAAATCCCTCCCTTTGGGACTTTACTAATTCCCACCTACTTCAAGAGAGCAGCCTCACAACTCAATCCTCTCACTTACACTAACTAGTGATCTGGGCGATCTCCCCTTCAGATCTAGCAATGATCAAATTCTGAAACTGCGCTCTTGTGGAGAACGGGACCAAACATCTCCCCCCACACTTGACTAGGAAGGCGTAGAAGATCCCATCTCCCTAAACCTAACACTCAAAATCAACATAGTGTTATAAGCATGTGTGTGTAAATGGTTCAGCTCTTGCCCGTGGTTGTCACGGTTGTGTAGAATACATTAATGATTTGCTTAAAATAATGTGTAATGATAATCAAGTCTCATAATCAATAAAACATAATCAGTAGTCTTAATACTAATCCAGTGTGTTCAGTTACAATCAATAGTGAAAATTCAGCAGGATATATGTCAGTGCACTCGGTTACAATCAGTAGTGAAGATATTAATTTTTAAATCCAGATTTATTTTATTATTTTATTCAGATATTAGGTTCATTGTTCTACCTGGGTCCTAGGTGGGCTAATATAACTTTTATTTTAAAAATGTTACTAGAACTGAGTATCAGATTTTTTTAAATTAATACCTCAAGAAATAAATTATTATTAAATTATTGTTTAATGTCATTAACTTTAAAGATTTAATAAATGTGAAGTGATAGATGAGGAGCTGAGTGTTTCCCCTCCACCATGGGAAAAACTCTCTCTCTCTCTCTCTCTCTCTCAGTGGAGGAGCAGCAGTTCACTGCTGGAGCACTACTACACATTAATAAGGTAAGTAATGTTTATTTTTATATCTCAATGTACAGTGACATTTCTGTAGTTTAATAAGAGATACAGATACACAGTTTAAGGCTAAGACAGCTAGCTTAGCCGCTAACTAGCGGTTAGCTTTAAGATTAAATCTACCAATAATGAATTTAGCCGAGATGTAGATAATACCTATCCCTTTCTGAGTTAAATTTAACATGTTAAATTTGACATACAGCCCAAGGTTTACATCTTCCTGTGTTTTCACTATTATTTTTTACACCCATTTCCTGCTAGAAAAAAAATACAGAAGCTTTCTAGCTAACATGCTACTGAACAGATTGTTTAGCTTAGCACAGTCCAAATTTCAACTAGCATGAGCTTAAAATGAATATTTTGTCTATTTTCAGCGGTTATTATGCCAGTTTGCTGGCTTTAAAACATAACGTATTGTCTGGAGTTGTAAATAGCTTTAAATAACATGTTTTTTTATGTTTCTGGGCAGTTTCTCAGTGAGCATATTAATATTAGCTCGCTGCTAATTGAAGCTCAATGGTTAGTTATACAAAATGGCGGTCATTTACACAAGATGGCGCCGTGTTACGTCAGGGCTACGAGCGCGTGCGTTACTGCTGCCGGTCCAGCTCCGCTTTCTGTGAGAAGTGTGACTTGTTTATGTGACTTGTTAAGAAGAAGTAGAAGTCGTTTGTGACCAGAATGAGAGTTTTAACCATTGAACAGAAAAATGTGTAACCGAAGACAGGAAATAAACTTTTCACTGCATTACTGTGTGTCTCAGTGTGCTAATACTGATATAGAGATATAATTTGGGGAGACTTTCCTGCGTTTCCAGTTGATGCTAAGCGAGCTCGTTAGCTAGCTAAAATCGAGAAGGGACAGTTGACTTAAAAATGAATATTGTTAGCATTATTACGTGTGTAAACAAGGGTTTTCATATTTTTGCAGTTGACTAAAATCGTTTAACTTCAGCTGTATATCTCTGTGATTGTGTTTGCATTCTTACTGGACTTCCCTTGTATTGTGTAGCTGTACTCATATATTTAATTTGTGGATTGTTTACAGTTTCTGTTATGTATACAAGACACTAAAGTTTGTGTTTACATTTATTTATTTGCTTATTTAGGGCTTAGGTGCTGTCTGGGCTCCGGGTACGGTGTACATATTAGGACATCCCCAGACCTCAGCGTCAGTTCTCAGCCATATGACAAAACGGCATCGCCCTCAGACTAAAAGGCTTCAGGAGTCAGGAAAAACTATGTCAGGTGTCAGGTCTCATACAGTTGGGCATCGGGCAAAACTGCCTCCTGACGTAAAGGCATCGGGCAAAACTGCCTCCTGACATAAAGGCATCGGGCAAAACTGCCTCCTGACGTAAAGGCATCGGGCAAAACAGCCTCCTGACGTAAAGGCATCGGGCAAAACTGCCTCCTGACGTAAAGGCATCGGGCAAAACAGCCTCCTGACGTAAAGGCATCGGGCAAAACTGCCTCCTGACGTAAAGGCATCGGGCAAAACAGCCTCCTGACGTAAAGGCATCGGGCAAAACGGACTCAGATGTAAAGGCATCGGGCAAAAATGGTCTCCGAGAAGAACCATCAGATGAAACCGTTCCAGACTAACGTCTTGTATCGGCCGTTTTGCCCAATGCCTTTAAGTCATGAGGCCGTTTTGCCCGATGCCTTTAAGTCATGAGGCCGTTTTGCCCGATGCCTTTAAGTCATGAGGCCGTTTTGCCCGATGCCTTTAAGTCATGAGGCCGTGTTGCCCGATGCCTTTATGTCATGAGGCTGTTTTTGCCCGATGCCTTTAAGTCATGAGGCCGTTTTGCCCTATGCCTTTTCGTCATGAGGCCGTGTTGCCCGATGCCTTTAAGACATGAGGCCGTGTTGCCCGATGCCTTTAAGTCATGAGGCCGTGTTGCCCGATGCCTTTATGTCATGAGGCTGTTTTTGCCCGATGCCTTTACGTCATGAGGCTGTTTTTGCCCGATGCCTTTACGTCATGAGGCCGTTTTGCCCGATGCCTTTAAGTCATGAGGCCATTTTTGCCCGATGCCTTTAAGTCATGAGGCCGTTTTTGCCCGATGCCTTTAAGTCATGAGGCCGTGTTGCCTGATGCCTTTAAGTCATGAGGCCGTGTTGCCCGATGCCTTTATGTCATGAGGCCGTTTTGCCCGATGCCTTTAAGTCATGAGGCCGTTTTGCCCGATGCCTTTAAGTCATGAGGCCGTTTTGCCCGATGCCTTTATGTCTGTTTTTTCTCAGTTTAAGATCTGTTCCTATACACAGTGGGGTTTTAATGAAGTAGGGCATGAAGTATGTGTGGATCTTGTATCTGCTGCCGTCTCTGGCAGCGTCTTTGTTCTCTTAAATAATGAGATGTGGTGGCAAACAGAAAGCTACAGTTTCACGTACAATCGGTTACGGCCTCGTAGACTAACTTTTGATGCCATCACTTTGTTCTAAAAATTACATGTAGGCTGTCAGCTTATGTAACGAGACGGCACATTACTGATCTTCATGTCTGAATTTGTTCTTTCTTGAAGGTGCTTGAAGAAACAACATTAACCGCAAAGATGGTGAAAAAGCCTTGTCCAAGTGGTGAACAGGGCCGTGATGGAGGAGGAACCATGAACACATGAACACGGCGTCTACCAGGTAAGTTTCAGTGATAAAGAGTTAGTTTTGGATTTTCACAACAAACTGTATCCCTGTTATCTGAACACTGGGTAACTGTGTACATAATATATGAATATTTCTTCCCTTTTCTCAGGAATCCTAATGGGCTTTTTTGATGGCTGAATATTTCCCTCCTCCTTCACACATTCTGATGGACTTTCTGAGCAAAGTTAAGAAATTTGACTGTTATTAAATTATAGCTCTTTATATCATTGAATAACATTACTGCTATATTTAAGAAAAACAGTAAACAGTTATTGTTATTATTGTTACTATTATTACTATTGTTAAATTAGAGAGACCTTTGAAAAATACTTTTAATTTTTTAAGCTGTAAGATAATTAAAATAATTGAATAACACCATTAAATATAAGATTATTAAACTGTTACAATATAGATATTGTGTTGGTGTATAGACATTTGTGTCCTATTATTAATATGATAATGATAATTGTATCATTGTTGTTGATGTGCTGTTCATTTTTAAATAAAAAAGTTAACTGTATTATGGATCGTTTATTCTGTGTAATGTTTTCCTTGTTAAAAGCAGGTACTAAAGTAAAATAAAGTAGTCCATGCAGCCTGTACAACACCCAGACGGTGCCCACGTACAGCCCATGCAGGACCCTCTGTGTACCCATGTTGCTGTTCTATAATAACCCACATTACACCCATGTGGGGGCCACACTGTTTACATACAAGGAGCCACATGTGGCCCATCATTAGCCCATATAGGCATCTGCATGTGGGGACAGTGTGGAAACTGAGGACAGAAGATGGTGGGGCCTCACTGGACTGTCCACATGGGCCCCAGTTTCAAGCCCATTTGGGACCCATGTGGACTCACATGGACATGCTGGCTGGGCTGGTGTTTGTGTGTTGATAGGGACATGATAACAAGTCTGTTTAAAAGAAATAATATTAAGCTGATATTCTTTTAAATTAAAACACAAACTCACAGGAAATAGACATACAATGTTATTTACCTTTAAAATTGGACCAGATGAATTTACAGTGCAAGAACCCAGAATTGTTCTCACCCTTACAGTACCAATACCCCAAACTCTCTTTAACTTTTACCTGCACATACACTCTGTGTGTCATTGTGGGTGTTAGTTGTAGTATTCTGCCTAAAATAGACAAAAACCACCTCAAAGGGGTGACCCAGTTACACTAACTCTTTTTGTACGCCAGTAAAGCATATCATTGAGAAGGTACTCACCAAGTCCTGGATCCGTGCTCTGGGCTTGAAAAAGGATGAACAATCTGCTCCTAGGGCTGGTCCTCTCTGGATCAGTCCTTCCACACTTTACTCCTGGGTTGTGGATGAAGCTGGATGCTGGTTCTGTGAAATATGAGTCTCCATCTAGTCTAAGCGAAAAATCAGTCAAACATCTCAAAGATCTGTGGTTTTTCGAATCGTCAATAAACTTGACTTCGGTTTATTAATGTCTTACAATAATTTGATTATCATAATTTGGTAAATACAAAATAATAAAAGATAAACTTCAGAGAGGACCCTCTAGCTTTCGACCTGGATATTTCGCCAGGCCCTGTGGCATGTGCTAGATAGCAGGGACTTTATATCAGAGGTAAAATAAAACTTAAGAGAAATAAAATAACCAAAGGATCTTCTGAGAGGCCGCTCTAGCGCGACTTTGACCTGAATGTTTTCATCAGACCCTAATGGCGTATGCTAGATAGCAGAGGCTTTATATCAGAAGAATATAAAGTCTAAGAAAATTCACTCACTGTTATAAAGTGTTGAATATTCTTTTACTGACTCAGAAAATATACACTTTACCTATCTAGAGACTATGTGAGAGCAGAAGTAGACAAGCAAATATTTTATAATAAATGCTTGGAGAGAGAAGTCTTTAAAGGTCTCACAGCTATCTAATAGCTGAGTGATTTCAGCTCTGTCTGAACACTGTTTAACCCCTGCATTTATACAGGGAAAAACTGCTCATCTGAGTGACTCAGCGACATCTGAAATTCAAAATTAGCCCATGCTGTGGTTAACCAGGCTGGAGCTCTCTGTGTTTGCAGGCACAGAATTGTCAGGACCTTTTACTGAGATCTTACTAAAAACCTCCTGTAGAGGGGGTGCAGGCTTGTTACTTCTGCTCTCCACTTATTATTCATCCTTCGTTTCAGTTCAGTTATTTTACGATCATGATATTTCAGTCTAACTCTATCCTCATTAATTACATTTAAATCATTTCCTATTTTTGCTAACACATCTTGTTCAATATGTAACATGTGCAGTTCATCTTCAATGGACAACACGGTTTCATTTGCTAAAGACAAAGTCTTTTCAAGTGCTGTCTGTCTTCGCTTCAGTTCTTGAGATTTAAAGTCCAGGTCGGTTGAAGATAATTCCATCAGGTAGCCAGAAGATGATGTCAGATGGCGGTGACATATAGCAAAAGTAAATAGCAAAAGAAACAAAATATGTTGTTTGTGATATTTATTTCTTTTTATTTTGTAACATCAGTGCTGGAAAATGCAGCTTGGTCTGACCAGCTACCAGCTGCTGAAACACCATCACTGGTTAAACTGGTAGCTCATCTTCATCAGCTCCAAAATTATTATCCAGCTGCCTTATTGTTACTTTCCCAAACTGGCCGTATCGGCTCCAGCTAAACCAGCGGTGTCCAAATCAAACTCAGGACACATCTACATTTCTGTGAGACCCGAAAGGACTGGAATATAAGGCTATTAATTATTTTAAATGTATTTAACATATTCTAATCAATTAACACCAATTAACACTACATATTTTCCTCATAAGAAATCACACTATTGCACAGAATTGCAAACTGATTGCTGTAGATTTTTAAAATCCGTAAGACGAGTAAATATAAACAATTCACACGTTAAACTAAAGTCATAAACGCTCACTTTGAAGGTGTGATGATGGTTTGTTAGGGTGAAACACTTTAACTGGAGTATTTTATGGGGTTTTTATGCATTAGTTCGTTTATCATCCCGTCTCAGTGCTAAATATCATCAACACAGAACATTTAGGGTGAAAAGTAAATAAAGTGTAAAAATGCAGCAGACAGGGTGTGATATTTTATTACTTTATTCTTTTTAATTCTTCTTTAAGTTTGTTATAAAAATGTAAAAGAAGAGAAAGCATTAGCAGCAGTGGAACAGTGTTAGTGTGTATTATCACAACACGTGTGTCTGTGGGGAACCGTGTCACCGAGTGAAGTCACGGAATGATGCCATGTAGGTGTTCTGATTCTGTACCAGAACCAGAACCAGAACATTTCTCTTTCATATATATACACACACACTCACACACACACACACATACACTGTGCGCACTGTGTTCAGACGAAGCTGAAGATTAATCGCCTACGAGTTTATAAGTTTGCAGAAATGACAGAGAAGCTAAAAGGACGTTCAGGTGAGCAGGAGAAAAATATTTGTTTGGATAAAACAAGTTTTCTGTGTAATTGGAGGTCATGTGACCAGAAGGAAGTTAGACTAAAGATGTTACTAATGTGGAGGAGAAAAGCTTTAACACAGTGAAGACCTGATTTTACTTTAATTTCATCATTTTAATTTGTGTTTAAAAAAAAAAAGAGGAGATGATGAGGGTAATATCTTTATTTAATTGTTAACCAAGTGTTTTATTGTTATTAATATTTCTGTTGTATTAACTGTTAATTCATGTTTTTCTCATGTTGTTTCTTAATGATTTATCATTTAAATGAACAGAGATGGAGGCTCTGGTGAAGGATGAAATGGAGAGAAGGTTACTGGCTGATGAAGACAGCTTGGTGCTCCAGCTTGAGGAAGAGAGAAGGAACATGGAGAAGGAGAAAGAGAGATTCGAGCTCCAGAGGAGAGCTAGTGAGGCCAGAGAAGCTCAGATGAGAGAAGAGATGGAGGCTCTGGTCAAGGAAAGGGATGAAATGAGGAGAACATTTCAGGCTGATAAAGACAGCTTGGTGCTCCAGCTTGAGGAAGAGAGAAGGAACATGGAGAAGGAGAAAGAGAGATGGGATGAAATGGAGAGAAGGCAGCAGATAGTTAAAGGCGGCTGGATAAAACATTGTGACGTATTGGTCCAAATGATTCTTGAAAAGGAAGAAATGCTGGAGGAGATAACAGTAGAGGTGGAGGCCCTGAAAGGAACCGTGGAAGAACTTAAGCGAAAAGCAAGGGATATGGATCGTGAGGTGATGGAGGAGCTCAAGGAAGTTGATAAGAGACTGAAGAACTTTGGTCCAAAGTGGTTCCAGAAGCTCCAGAAGAAGAAGAACATGAAGAAAAGACAGTACTTGGAGAAAGAGATAGAGAGACTCGAGTTCCAGTTGAGAGACAGCAAAGCCAGAGAAGCTCGGTCCACTGAAGTGATTAATATTCTGGTGAAGCAAAGGCTTAAAATGAAGAGACAGTTAGCGATTGATGGATTGGTGACAGACAAATTTTCGAGAAAGAGGTATAACAGGAGAAAGGGCAAAGAGCAAGAGAGATTGGAGCTCCAGCTGAGAGAGAGCAGGGCCAGAGAAGTTCAGACAACAGACGTGATTAACGCTCTGGTGAAGGAAAGGGTTGAAATGAAGAAAAGGCTTCAGGAAGAAAAGGAAAGGATGGCACTCGAGCTTAATACAGAGAGAGAGAACATGGAGAAGGAGAAAAATCAAGAGAGATTCAAGCTCGTAAAGAGAGAGAGAGAGGCCATAGAAGAGTTTATGCTGGAAAAAATGAATGAACTGAGGACACCATTTCAGGCTGAAAAGGAAAGGTTGGAGCAGCATATTCTGGAGAATATGCTGGAGATAACAGAAGAGATGGAGGACTCTAAAGGAACTGCAGAACTGAAGAAGAAAGCAGGAAAGATGGAGGGACTCAATAAAGTTGATAAGAAGCTGAAACGTTCTCCCCTACAGTGGTTTCAGAAGCTCTGGAAGCAGGACATCAACAAGGGGAGACAGCAGATGGAGAAAGAGCAAGAGAGACTCGAGATCCAGTGGAGAGAGAGCAAGGCCACAGAAGCTCAGATGAGAGAAGAGGCTCCGGTGGAGGAAAGGTTTCAGCCTTAAAAGGAGAAGATGGTGCTCAAGTTTGAGAAGGAGAGGGAGAACATGGAGGAGGAACTGCATCAGATTTTGGTGAGAGTGGAAATCTGAGAAAACGAGGAAGATGAGGAGAAAGAAGAATCTGTGAAACACCGAAAGATTTATACTTTGGGTCGAGTTCAGAGTCGCTTCAGTTCAGAAGATACACGAGTAGATTCAGTAGATTTAGACTCGTGCAGGTGTTTAACTGGATTTTCTGACAAGAACATTTATTGAAATGAGCTGTGTATAGTTCACACCTCTGTGGTGTTTAAATGGTTCCATTAATAGAGAGCGTGAGGACGGCCGACCTGAGCGCACAGAGCAGCATCAGCAAGCGCGGCCATTAAGAGAGGGCGTGAAGTGACGTGGATTTGCGTGCACACACGAAGGTACTGACGGGCAGCGAGTGGTGAAGCGAGCGTGCAGAGAAACTGTCTCATGTAAGAGAACTCAGTTTGAAGAGCACTGAGCACAGACCCTATGTCAACACTAACGAGAGACAAGTCACTCGTGTCGCTGGTAGTTTGTCTTTTCTGGGCATGAATTCATTCATTCATCTTCAGTAAGCACTTTATCCTGATCAGATTTTTGTTAGACATTTAAATTGTAGCTCCGTTTCATCTGTCGTATTTTTTGTTTGTTGTTTAATTCGTAGCTGTCACATTAGAGAGACTCAGATGCAAATGCAGCTTTAATGAAAAAACATTGTGATAAAACATTGTGACGTATTGGTCCAAGTGATTCTTGAAAAGGAAGAAATGCTGGAGGAGATAACAGTAGAGGTGGAGGCCCTGAAAGGAACCGTGGAAGAACTTAAGCGAAAAGCAAGGGATATGGATCGTGAGATGATGGAGGAGCTCAAGGAAGTTGATAAGAGGCTGAAGAACTTTGGTCCAAAGTGGTTCCAGAAGCTCCGGAAGAAGAAGAACATGAAGAAAAGACAGTACTTGGAGAAAGAGAGAGAGACTTGAGTTCCAGTTGAGAGACGGCAACATGCAACAAATCCAAAAACGTAAGGCAGAGTAAAAAACAAGAAACAGGCACAAGTCAGGTGATCAACAAACAGGATATCAGAGAAAGAGCCAAAATATGTCATCAGTAAACAAAGTCAAAGTCAGAACCAGAATAAATCAGGCAGCAAAATACAAAGTCTTGGTAATGTCAAAGACACAAGGAACTGAATGTTTACTTTATGTGTGTGTGTGTGAGTGTGTGAGTGTGTGTGTGTGTGTGTGTGTGTGTGTAATTGGGATCAGGTTGCCTGATCAGAAGTCTGATGATTGCGAATGAGGCAGTATTTTTGTGTTCTGGGAAGTGTATTTCATGGCGGACATGTCCGTAGGCTTTGAAGCATGTTGGAAGATGTAGTCTGTGGAGTGCGCAGCAACCAGACGATCTCTTGGTTGACTCGTTCTACCTGGCTGTTGGCTTGAGGGTGATATCCTGACATTAAGCTCACTGTTACTCCCAACTTCTCCATAAAGCTGGACCATACCCAGGATGTAAATTATGGATCCCGGTTACTCACTATGAGGAACGGCGTAGGTCTTGGTGCTCAGTGCTCGGAGCTGAAGTGCTCTCACACGTGACGGTCTCTCTCTCTGAACGCTTGCTTCACTGCTCCATACTCGTGAGTCCCCTCGTGTGTGTGGGTTCACGTCACCTCATGCTCTATCCTGATGACCACGCTCGCCGATACTGCTCTGCACGCTCAGGTCAGCCGTCCTCACGCTCTCTGTTCACTCCACACATCACAGAGGTTGCCAGGTTTTTCAGGTAATTCACTAAAATATCTTCTACACTCAGAAACCTCACGTTCAGCAGCTGCATAGCACGAGTCTGAATACAGAGAACTTTCCCCATGTAAATACTGATGTATCTTTTTTATCTTAAGTTGTCAACTCTGGATTTGACCCTTAGTAACCGCCCTCCTCTTTTTCCAACTGAACAATAAACCTCTCACTTTAATGACACTTTGTTTTTTTTGGTTTGTTTTTATAATTATAGATGAACTGATTGCAGTAAATTTACTTCAATCATGAACTCTCGAGAACTAAAGTGGGTTTTGCTCTGCAGTAGCAGTTAACATGTCTGGAGGCTAAAATGATGGAGCTCGCTGTAGCGATTAGCAGCTCCAGGTCTTTGGGCACGTATGTGTTTTGTTTGTGAAGGTCCAGATGCTCAAACTGCATCAGTAAGGACACGTGATCCATCTGATCACCTGACAGAGAAACACGAATGCACAATGGTGTTTATACAAAATATTAATAACACATACTGTTTAAATGGCATAACACACACACACACACACACACACACACACACACACACACACACACACACACACACACACACACACACACACACAGAGGACACAGTCTTATGATGAAGATTAAAATGAGGATGTGAAAACCTGGTATCAACCAAAACTTGAACAAATCAATGCCTTTCTTTCCAATGTGTCAAAATGGTTGTCTGCGATAGAAAATCCTGAGTCCCCCAGTGGTGCTCAAATTACGTCTTCTGATTTTAAACACACTATTTCAGATGATAATGCTTCAACAGTGTCCTCTGTGAGCAAAATGTCCAGCAGAACTGGCAGCTCTAGAACATTCACACCAGTGTATCATCCACATGTTCTGCTGGAATCTGTGCTGAAGAGGAGAGGGCAGCTTTACTGGCCAAAGCAGCTGCTTTGTCTCAAACTCATGCTCTTGAGGAGAAGCAGGAGCACCTTCAAAAACAAAGTGACCAACTCAGGAAAAGGAGAGACATTAGAACTTCAAGCTGAAACAGGAACCACAAAAGCTAAAACTGATTATCTCAAAAATGTAGAAAATGGTAACGCAAACTACATCAGAGGTGCCCAAATTTATTTCCTATGAAGGGCCAAAAATCAAACATGATTGAGGGCTGTGGGCCGAAAGTAAACGCTGCAATATACCAAACTGTATTATATTAAAATTAAAGTTGCCATGTTGATATGATTTCGTAATATTTAAAACTAAATAAATAAATAGAAAACATTACTCTGTAACCTGCTTAACTAATGCAGTTTTATTTTCACAGTTTTATAGTTCAATGAAACGTATATTACGATGAAAATATAGAAACAATACCATTTATAGTACAAGAGAGTTCAATGCCTAATACAGCTATTCAAGCTATAAGCAATACATAAGCTTGCAACATCAGTGACCTCTAATGAGAGACATGAAGCTAGTCCTTATTTTTCAAAAGTTTTTCCAAATTGGGCTGCAGCTGACTTACTGACAAAGTCAGGATATTATGTAGGTGATGGTCAGTTAGTTTGCTTCTCACTTTACACTTGTTCAAGTTCATCAGACTGAGGGTCTGCTGTCAGAGGTAGGTACTGCCAATCAGAGACAGCATCACTTGTGCCTGTTTGCACATCTTTGGGTACCTGTTTGCTGGGACACATTTATAGAAGTCTGTCAAGGGAAGGGACCTGAACTTGTGTTTGAGTTCTGAATCACACTGAAGCTCAATTAGTTCCATCTGAAGATCATCACTGACTGTGATCCACACTGATGGTGAAGGGTTGAGCAAACGAATGTTTTGTTTCATAATGACGACGGATATTGTACTCTTTCAAAACAGCAACAGACTGTTTGCAAACTAGACATACTGCCTTTGAATTGACTTCAGTAAATAAAAAAATCATCTTGCCAAACTTTTAAAAAATTTCCTCTTGTCTGTGTGCCTCTGCCTGGATCTCTCCATTATTACCTGTTCATTGAGTGTCACAAAGCGTCACTGCATGTACATTAAATGAAAACAAGTCAAATTCACTTATATTCTCTACATTTAATGTAGCTCAAAAATAAAACAAAAAATGTTATGTTAAATGTAAAATTATGTTAAAGTTTGATCAAACCAGCAGCACTGCTCAGCCAGAGGATCGGAAGCAGCAGAAGTCTCCAAACACACCTCAACCAAACACACCTCAACCAAACACACTCCAGCAGCATCAACAAAATGACAGCCTTTACCAAATACTCTAAAAGCAGAATGATCTGAAAAGCTTCCTTGTGAAACAGCAACTTCTTTCCACTTTACCAAATCATTGCATTCTGTTTTTATTTACATTTTACACAGCGTCCCAACTTTTTTGGAATTGGGGTTGTATATATATTTGATTATAAACCCATATGTTATTCACAACAGAACATAGAAAACATATCAAATGTTTAAACTGAGGAAATGTACCATTTTAAGGAAAAAATAAGGTCATTTTGAATTTGATGACCACAACACATCTCAAAAAAGTTGGGACGGGGGCAACAAAAGGCTGGAAAAGTAAGTGTTAATAAAAAGAAACAGCTGGAGGAACATTTTGCAACTAATTAGGTTAATTGGCAACAGGTCAGTAACATGATTGGGTATAAAAAGAGTATCTTAGAGAGGCGGAGTCTCTCAGAAGTAAATACCAGCAAAATCAGCAAAAAATCAGCAGACAAACAAGAAATAACAGTTAAAGACAGAAGATTCATGAAAATTGCAGAGCAATCAGTGAAGCTGCAAGTTGGATATTATAGTCTTCACTACCCTTCAGGAAGGATGACCCAATTATGCCTAACAATTGGCAGGTTGCATAGCAGTGTCTCCTGAACCTGAGAAGATGGTTCAAAAGAGGTGAAAGATTCAGATCTGAACACAGAATACTTTACAGAAGTAATAAATAAAGAATATACCGAGACGGTTCCACAACATGAACTTAAAGGTGCAGATGGAAAGGTTTCTTACTTGCCACACCATGGTGTAAACCATCCCAAGAAAGGAACCATTAGGGTGGTTTTTGATTGTGGTGCACCATTCAGAGGCATTGAGTTCTGGACCTCTGTAGGGTCCTGATTTGACAAGCACACTTTTTTGGGGTCATCTCAAGAATCCTGTAGAGCCTGTAGCAGTAATGGCAGACATAAAAACCATGTTTAATCAAGTCAAGGTGCCAAGATGTAACATATGTGATTTCTATGGTGGCCTGGAAGAGATGTCAGTGTTCCTCCTGTAGAACACTGAATGCTGGTACATATTTTTGGTGTAAACTTTGCACTGAGACAAACAGCCAGAGACAACAGGAACAGTTTCAGGCCAGAAGTGACAATTGTGAAAAACTTCTACAGTGATGATTTCTTAAAATTCCTGATATGATGCAACATAATTAGTGAAAGACCTGACTGCTCTGTGTCAGAAAGGATGATTTCATCTGAATAAATGGGTGAGCAACAGTCATGCAGTACTCTCAGTCATACCAAAGGAAGGCCGAGCCAATGAAGTAAAACAATTGGATTTGGACAAGGACAAACTCCCAATGGAAAGAGCATTTGAACTGTTATGGTGTTTGGCTAGTGACACTTTATTGCCCTTAAAAATATTTCCATCTATGACCCACTTGGTTTTCTTTGTTCTTTCATTCTTACTGCCAAGTTACTCCTCCAAGAGCTCTGTAGAAAGAAACATGGCTGGGACAAGGAAGTACCTCAAGCTGCTTCTGACAAATGGAAAAGATGGGTGACTGACCTTCACAAGTTGGAAGATTTTAAGGTGTCATGCTGTGTGAAACTAACTGTATTTGGAGCACCTATACAACACAACTTTTCTGATGCCAGCAACATGGATATGGCACAGTAAGTAATCTGAGACTTTACTCAAACAACGACACTGTACATTTACATTTATTCCATATGGCAGATGCCCTTCTCCAGAGCGACTTACAGAAGTGTTTTGAAGTCTCTAGCAATAAATATATCCTGATATTGGTTCATCAGGTCACAAACTAAAAATATCATCAGTCAAAAAACTCTTGGGGAAGTAATATAGTAGGAAAAACACACAGACAACACAATTTGTTTTTTCATGTAGCCTTTGTCCATGGTGGAGCTAGAGTGGCGTCTCGCAAGCAAATTACAATCCCAGTTATGGAGCTTACTGGAGCTGTACTTGCTGTAAGAGTTGACAGAACGTTAAGAAAGGAACTGAAGTGAAACTGAATGTCTCAACCTTTTGGACTGACAGCCAATATGTTCTGAAATACACTGCAAATTAACATACCAGATTTAGTTCATTTGTTGCCAGCAGGATTTCAATCATAAGAGAAAACACTGAACTATCACAGTATTGGAACAAAGCTGAATCCAGCTAACCTGGCATTAAGAGGGGTAAATGGCAACACATATAGAAAATGTCAGGAATGGGTCCATGGGCCCAAATATTTTTGTACTGACTTGATAATGTAGAAATAATAAAATAAAAAATCTATAACAAAGTTTGTCCTGAAACATCGGGTGCCTAAAACCTTTTGCACAGTACTGTATATTGTATCAGAAATGCAGGATCCACAGTGTGAAAGTGATGATCTGACCTCAGTATCTCCAGTGTACAGTGTGGATTCTCCAGTCCAGCAGAGAGCAGCTTCACTCCTGAATCCTGCAGGTTATTGACACTCAGGTCCAGGTCTCTCAGTCTGGAGGAGTTTGAGCTGAGAACTGAGGACAGAACTCTACAGCTTTCCTCTGTGAGATTACACTGACACAGCCTGGGAGAGAAATAATGATATATCAGAACACAGAACTGAATGTGTGTGTGTGTGTGTGTGTGTGTGTGTGTGTGTGTGTAGTGAGTGCTCTACAATTTCCTAAGAAATACAGCAGACAGATGGTAATCCAATCTGAAGTGGCAAGTATTTTATCTTTAGTAGACTCTGTGGTCCAGTTCAAACCTGTGTCCTGGGTGATCTGATTGTAAGTGGACAGCACTAAGTACAGGTGTGAACGGGGTCCAATGTGTCTCGGAGATGCATTATGATCCGATCACTATAACATTTATAGTGTGAATCTCAGTGTGTCCCGGACAGAGATACTGGTCCGCCTAATTGTCTGCCTCATTGCTCTACCCAGAAGATACATAATCATTACAAGACTGTTTGGGAATCGCACTGAATGTTAAAATTCTCTACCGCTAGGATCATGGATAAAGGCGATGCTATAACAGCGGAGATGAAAGCAGCAGAGTTTCGTAGCTTCTTTTGTTGTCTCATCTCCTGTTCATACAGCGATTTCTTTGTCAGTGGGCAAACGTACAAAATCAGCAGGGGATCCAATACTTTTTCCCCACACTGTACCTTGTCTTATATACATTTTTTGTTTAAATACAAGACAAAGTACATTTACAAATCACTCCTCTTTGTTTTTATTAACATTTTCCATACTGTCCCAACTTTTTTGGAATTGGGGTTGTACTTGTGATCGCTTGTTTGGTGTTGTAAGGGAGTGTACACTACAAAATCACAAGTGAGGTTCACAACCTAAATGATCTTTCACCTGGAGTGAACCCCACTGAAGCGCACCTCATCTCCAAATCATCTTCATGAAATTAAATGTGAGCTGTCACTGTCACTACACAAGAAAAAAAACTATACGTGTAAGCAGCCCTTAAACAGTCCAGTCACAGGTGGAGCTGGTAGCATTAATTACTGAGGCAGCTCTCTGTCTCCCTCTGGTGACGGTCTGGTACTTACTCACAGTCTCACACACACACACACACACACACACACACACATTCACTTCAGTCCAACATGGGTGTGTTAAATCTAACTCTGTATCATCACACGATTCACTAACAGTGAAATGAAGTCCTACAGTAAACTGTGTCAGTTACAACTTCAGTAAAAATCATCTGAACTGTTCTTCATCCAGTGGAGATTCATAACATTCACATATTATAGCTTTAGATTTAGAGACTTACTGTGTTTTTCTCCTGAGAATGTTTTACAGTCCTCTTTTTACCGTCAGTGAAGTTTTGCTTTCACTCAAACTGGACTAACTGGATTCACCAACAGAGGAGGAAACAAACACAGCAGATAAACACAGCAGATAAACACAGCAGGTAAACACAGCAGATAAACACAGCAGAGCTTCCAAAAATGTCACATACACCCCACACACATATTTACAACTTACTTTAAAAAAACAGTATTTTATTTTTTACTTACAATACCAAACATGACAACACACACAGGAGACATACAGGCAGCATAAACACTCAAAATAAACACATCACTAATTATTGCACTTTGGGGACAACAGTCATTTGTTTTGCTCTGGTGATACTTCGTAAGAAACTTCCCTTACACACACAGACACACACAAACACTAATTATTTTAGAAACACATACAAACGTAAATTTTTGTTTACACAAACACAAGCAATCAACTTAACAAATCTAGCTGTGTGAAAACAAATACCTACCTATTTACTGCTTTCCTTAATCTGGAATATACCATCAATAGGCTTGTATTGTTTTCAGAGAATCACGTCACTGGTGATACGGGCTGTGCTTTCTGACCAATCACATGACTGCTTCGTTTTGCATGTCGGAAGGTTTGAAACCCAACCTTATTTTATGGGATGCTAGTTAGATTGGTTGACTGCTGGGACTTTGAAATTTTGCTGAAGCACTAATCATTATTTTATTGTATTACATTATTGACACATTTTTATAGCCACACTTTAATAAGTAAATGAGATTATCAGATAATCAACACGTAGCATGGTCAGGCTTCTAATTGTGCACATCAGATTAAAAGTCTACATTAATGAAGTGTGTGGGTAATCTAGCCACAGAAGGTCACAAGCCAGTGTACTTTTTGTGCCAGTCCCAAGCCCGGATAAATAGAGAGGGTTGTGTCAGGAAGGGCATCCGACGTAAAACTTTTGCCAAATTCAATATGCGAATCACTAACATGACTTCCATACCGGATCGGTCGGGGCCCGGGTTAACAACGACCGCCATCGGTGCTGTTGACCTACAGGGCACTGGTGGAAATTGGGCTACTGTTGGTCGAAGAAGGAGAGGAGGAAGGTGTGTTAGAGGAGGAAGGCGTGTCCATAGGCAGAGAGAGAAGAGGAAAGGCAGGAGTTTAGGACTGAAAGTAGGGACTTTGAATGTTGGTACGATGACAGGTAAAGGCAGAGAGCTGGTAGATATGATGCAGAGGAGGAAAGTTGACATTCTGTGTGTCCAGGAGACCAGGTGGAAAGGGAGCAAGGCTAGAAGCATTGGAGCAGGGTTTAAACTGTTTTATCATGGGGTGGACAGGAAGAGAAATGGAGTAGGAGTGATCCTGAAGGAGGAGTTTGTGAAGAATGTTCTGGAGGTAAAGAGAGTGTCAGATAGGTTGATGAGTCTGAAGCTGGAAATTGAAGGTGTGATGTTGAATGTTGTTAGTGCTTATGCTCCACAAGTAGGTTGTGAGCAAGAGGAGAAAGACAGATTCTGGAGCGAGCTTGAGGAAGTGATGCAGAGTGTTCCCAGAGGTGAGAGAGTGGTGATGGGGGCAGACTTTAATGGACATGTTGGTGAAGGGAATAGTGGGGATGAGGAAGTGATGGGCAGGTTTGGTCTTCAGGTAAGGAACCCAGAAGGACAGAGGTTAGTAGACTTTGCTAAAAGTATGGAGATGGCTGTGGTGAACACGTACTTTCAGAAGAGGCAGGAACACAGGGTGACTTATAAGAGTGGTGGCAGGAGCACACAGGTGGACTATATCTTATGTAGACACTGTAATCTGATGGAGATTAGTGATTGCAAAGTAGTGGTAGGAGAGAGTGTAGCTAGACAGCATAGGATGGTGGTGTGTAAGATGACTCTGGTGGTGAGGAAGATGAAGAGAGCAAAGGCAGAGTAGAAGACAAAGTGGTGGAAGTTGGAAAAGGAAGAGTGCTGTGCGGTTTTCAGGGAGGAGTTGAGACAGGCTTTAGGTGGTCAGGAGGTGCTTCCAGATGACTGGACTACTACAGCCAAAGTGATCAGGGAGACAGGTAGGAAGGTGCTAGGTGTGTCATCTGGAAGGAGGAAATAAGACAAGGAGACTTGGTGGTGGAATGAGGAGGTTCAGGAGAGTATCCAGAAGAAGAGGTTAGCTAGGAAGAAGTGGGACAGTGAGAGGGCGGAGGAAAGTAGACAGGAATATAGGGAGATGCAGCATGAGGTTAAGATAGAGGTGGCAAAGGCCAAACAGAAAGCTTATGAGGACATGTATGCAAGGTTAGATAGTAAGGAAGGTGAGAGGGATTTGTATCGGTTGGCGAGGCAGAGGGATAGAGATGGTAAGGATGTGCAGCAGGTTAGAGTGATTAAAGATAGAGATGGAAATGTGTTGACAGGTGACACGAGGGTGAGGGAAAGATGGAAGGAGTACTTTGAGGAACTGATGAATGAGGAAAATGACAGAGAGAGAAGAGTAGTAGAGGCAAATATTGTTGAGCAGGAAGTAGAAAGGATTAGCAAGGGTGAAGTTAGGAGAGCTTTGAAGAGAATGCAGAGAGGAAAGGCGGTTGGTCCTGATGACATACCAGTGGAGGTATGGAAGTGTCTAGGAGAGATGGCAGTAGAGTTTTTAACTAGGTTGTTCAACGAGGTCTTAGAGAGTGAGAGGATGCCTGAGGAATGGAGGAGAAGTGTTTTGGTGCCGATTTTTAAGAACAAGGGAGATGTGCAGAGTTGTGGAAACTACAGAGGTATTAAGCTGATGAGCCATACAATGAAGTTGTTGGAAAGAGTAGTGGAAGCAAGGCTAAGGGGAGAAGTGAGCATTTGTGAGCAGCAGTATGGTTTCATGCCAAGAAGGAGCACTACAGATGCAATATTTTCTTTGAGAATGTTGATGGAGAAGTACAGAGAGGGTCAGAAAGAGCTGCATTGTGTCTTTGTAGATTTAGAGAAAGCGTATGACAGGGTGCCAAGAGAGGAGCTGTGGTATTGTATGAGGAGGTCTGGAGTGGCAGAGAAGTATGTTAGAGTGGTGCAGGATATGTATGAGAGCAGTAGGACAATGGTAAGGTGTGCGGTAGGTGTGACAGAGGAGTTCACGGTGAAGGTGGGACTGCATCAAGGATCGGCTCTGAGCCCCTTCTTGTTTGCGGTGGTGATGGACAGGCTGACAGATGAGGTCAGACAGGAATCTCCATGGACTATGATGTTTGCGGATGACATTGTGATCTGTAGTGAGAGCAGGGAGCAGGTGGAGGAAACTCTAGAGAGGTGGAGGTTTGCTCTGGAGAGAAGAGGAATGAAGGTTAGTTGCAGCAAGACAGAATACATGTGTGTGAATGAGAGGGATCCAAGTGGAACAGTGAGGTTACAGGGAGAAGAGATAAAGAAGGTAGAGGATTTTAAGTACTTAGGGTCAACAGTCCAGAGCAACGGGGAGTGTGGAAAAGAGGTGAAGAAGCGTGTGCAGGCAGGTTGGAATGGGTGGAGAAAAGTGTCAGGTCTGTTGTGTGATAAAAGAGTACCAGCAAGAATGAAAGGAAAGGTGTACAGGACAGTAGTGAGACCAGCGATGTTGTATGGTTTGGAGACAGTTGCACTGAGGAAAAGACAGGAGGAATAGTTAGAGGTAGCAGAGCTGAAGATGTTGAGGTTCTCTTTGGGAGTGACGAGGATGGATAGGATCAGGAATGAGTACATCAGGGGGACAGCACATGTGAGATGTTTTGGAGACAAAGTTAGAGAGGCCAGGTTGAGATGGTTTGGACATGTTCAGAGGAGGGAGAGTGAATATATCGGTAAAAGGATGCTGAGGTTAGAGCTGCCAGGCAGGAGGCCGAGAGGAAGACCAAAGAGGAGGTTTATGGATGTAGTGAAGGAGGACATGAAGGTAGTCGGTCTGAGAGAAGAGGATGTAGGGGATAGGGCTAGATGGAGGCAGATGATTCGCTGTGGTGACCCCTGAAGGGAACAGCCAAAAGGAAAAGAAGAAGAAGAATGAAGTGTGTGGGTGCTTCATCTGAAGCAGCTTAATCACCACTCTTGAGTCTATCATTGCTATAATTGTTGCAAACCACAAGATGTCGCTGTTTTCGATACTCTGAGGCTTCAATACATTTCCTGGCACAATCAGAGAAAATTCTCAAAGCTTTGTGAGCCTTCATCCACTCATCCCTACACACTGGTACACACATCAAAATCACAATCCAGTATCTTCACAGCCAGAACAAGGTCAAAACACTAAAGAACAGAGAGGCAAACAAATCCAAAGGGCAAGGTAAGCTCAAAGAAGAGGCAAGGCAAGGTCTCACACACACACACACACACACACACACAATCTTGATTATTGGACATTTTATTGTTAATTATTGATTATGTATTAATACGCAACTCATTTTAGCATAATTATGTACAACATTAAACAAATGATAGATCTGTATTAGCATCAATAGGAAATGTGTCTGTATTCCAGTCAAATTACTGCTCACATTAATATTGAACTAACATAAGACAAATGTGTTAGAATTACAATGGAAAAATAACATTTAGAACTGTTTTATGAAATAACATTATATGTGCAATAGTAATTTCTGTTTAAAAGGTTTTAATAGGAAAATATTAATTACTGATCAGTTTATGTATTTCAGCTATATAGCAGGTTACTCATGTCAAGTCATATGCAGGTTTACTTTATTCATCTCAGCTGGTTCAAACATTTAGAGAAGTAATAGAGTTCTGATATTTTGTACACCATCTGATTAACCAGAACAAAACATTATATATAAATCTTCCTTTTCAATAAATGAGAAAACTAAGAGGTCAGAGTTTCAGCTCTCGCAGCTGTTCTTTAAAACACTTTGTACTGCATCATGTTTATCCTCATAATCATCTGCGTCTGAGACTAAAAAACTGCTCCAACCTGTACAGAAGGGAAAAGAGCAAGAATCAGTCACTCAGACATTTATAGTGAAACACAGGTACACTCCCACTGACCCAAACACATCATACAGTGTGTGAGTGTAGAATCTTTAAGCTGTTTTAAATGTTCAGCATTTCCTGTGTTCAGTATTTATAGTACAAACCCCATTTCCATAAAAGTTGGGATTCGAGTCTCTTGAAACTTTAATTAACTGACAAATGTACAAAGAAAAGATACTGAATGTTTTCACTGACCAACTTAATTGTATTTTGTAAATATAAACAAATTTTTTCAATTTGATGCCTTCAACACACTCAAAAAAAAAGTTGGGACAGAGGCATGTTTACCGCTGTGTTACATCACCCTTCCTTTTAATTAAACTTTTTATTGGTTTGGGAACTGAGTAGACTAATTGTTGCAGTTTTGCAAGTGGAATTTTTGCCCATTCTTGCTTGATACAAGACTTCAGCTGCTCAACAGTCCTTGGTGGCCATTGTCTGATTCTCCTCTTCATGATGCGCCATAGTAGACAGATGTGGACTGTTGCAGGCCAGTCAAGCACGCGCACTCTGTGTCTACGAAGCCACGCTGTTGTAGCACGTGCAGAATGAGGCCTGGCATTGTCCTGCTGAAGTAACCATGGACTTCCTGGGAAAAGACGTTGCCTTGATGGCAGCATATGTCTCCCTAAAAGCCTCTGCGTCAATGGTACCTTCACACATATGCAACTCACCCATGCCGTGGGCAGTGATGCACCTCCATACCATCACAGATGCCGGCTTTCGCACCTTTCGCTTATAACAGTCTGGTTGGTCCCGGCGGCGGCATTTCTGCATAGAGTTGATGTGTGTGCATAGAGTTAATGTGTAAAGGGCTGAGGTGGAGGGATAAAACCTACTTCATGAATGCCCTCATTCTCAGAAGGCCCAGAGGCAAAACCTGAATAGCTGATGCCATAAGACCCTGTAGTCTGAGACATGTGTGATTTTGAACTTGAACTGCCAAATGCCATAAATGACCTGTGAGAGACAATTCATTAGGGAGAGAATGAGCTCCTGTGATAGACGCATGCATGGTTATTGAATTCAGCTCCAGACCCAGAAGCTCCAGACTCTGAAGCTGAGCGATGTGATATGCGCGAGCACATGATGAGTGTCTTGCACCACTTTCTCCCTGAATCTGCTATAATTAGCCAGGCAGTCTATATATGCCAATTAGTCTATATATGTTAGGATCCTGAGACCCGTCATTCTCAGCAGGGCTAAACCCGCTTCCTCACACAGACAAAACACTCTTGGACTCAGTGAGAGTCCGAAAGGAAGAACGGTGAATTTATAATGTATGCCTTGGTAGGCAAAACAAAGACATATCCTGTGCAGGGGATAGATGCTTAGAGTATGTGGGAAAGAAGCATGTTTCAGATCAACTGATGTGAACCAGTCCTTCTGATGAATTAAAGAGAAAGAGTGCTGTGCGTCAACATTCGGAAAGCATATATTCTTGAATGTTTGTTCAGCACTCTAACCTTGAGGCTTCCCCAGCAGTGTTTCCTGAGCTTGGCACATGCAGCGAGGACCGGGAGAAGCTGTTTTCTCCGGCCGGGAGGGGGTCCCAGGAGTTTTCCATCATAAATATCCCTCTCTTGGTCAGTGGCACTATGTAGAGCCGGCCATTCGATATTGAGGTGAGCGGCTGCTCGCTCACAAAGTTCGAAGAGGACGGACTGAGGTAAGGCCATGGGAGCGTTAACCTGGGGTGTTAAAGAAGATGGGATTGCTCATCCTCCGAACCCTCTGGAAGGCTAGCATCATCCTTGTTCCCAGAGCCGGGTGGCTTGTGAACAAAGGAGGGTTTAAGTAAGTAAGTAAGTAAATTTTATTTATAAAGCACATTTAAATTCAGTTTAAACTGACCAAAGTGCTCTACAGAAACAGTTATAAAATATAATAAAATATACAATAAAATAAAAAAAATAAAAATAAATAATAAAAGTTACTAATAAACAAATCAATAGCCAGGGAAGGCCAAAGAGTAAAATGTGTCTTAAGTCTAGATTTAAAAATAGAGATTTATTTAGGCAATTGATTCCTTAAACGTGGAGCAGCAACTGCAAATGCTCTGTCACCTTTTAATTTAAGACGTGACCGTGGGACATGTAGGAGAGCTTTATTGGCAAACCTGAGAGACTTGGGAACTGAATGCAAATAAATATGGTCAGACATATAAGATGGGGTTTGAAGATTAAGAGCTTTAAAAGCAATCAGCAAAATCTTGAATTGAATTCTAAAAAAGACGGGAAGCCAATGAAGAGAAGCTAGAATTGGAGTAATATGATTACGTTTTTTTGTATTTGTTAATGGTCTAGCCGCTGCGTTCTGGACCACCTGCAAGCGTGCCAGTGAAGATTGGGGAAGACCAAGGTATAGAGAATTACAATAGTATAGGCGTGATGTAATAAATGCATGAATGACTTTTTCCAAATCTTGAAAGGAAAGTGACGATTTAAGTCCGGAAATGACTCTCAACTGATAAAAGCTGTTTTTAGCCGCTGAGCTAATTTGTTTTTCTAGACAAAGCTCAGAGTCAAACACCTACATTTTTTGGATGTGGCTTAACTTATGGAGTGAGATTGTCTAAAGTTTTGGAGTTTTGGAGGGACCTAAGATATTCACCTCAGTTTTATCATTGTTAAGCTGGAGGAAGTTATTTGCCATCCAGCATTTAATATCCTCAAGACATGAGAGGCTGCAGAGAATCTCTAGATTTTAATGGGAGGTACAGCTGAGAATCATCGGCATAGAAATGGAAGGAGATGTTATATTTTCTAATGATATTACCAAGTGGAAGCATGCAAATATTGAAGAGTAGTGGCCCCAAAATGGACACCAGAGGAACCCCACAGGAGTCAGAAACAGATGACGAAAAAAAACTGGCCAATAGCCACTGAGAATGTTCTAAAGATATGAATCAAACCAGAGTAGTGCTGTATCCTTAATGCCCACCCACTGTTCAAGGCGTGACAGAAGGATATTATGATCTTCGGTGTCAAAAGCGGTGCTAAGATCCATTAAAATCAAAACTGCATTATCACCAGAGTCAAGTGCAAGTAGCAAATCGTTCATCACTTTTAAGCTGTTTCAGTACTGTGATGAGCCGTAAAACCTGATTGAAATGGTTCAAGTACCTGAGCCGAATTCAAAAAAGGAAGCAACTGTGACAAGACAACTTTTTCCATAACTTTTGAAACAAATGGCAATTTTGAAATAGGATGGTAGTTATTCAAACACTTCACATCAAGATTGGGCTTTTTACCTATTTTTTGTCTTAGAGAAGAGTCGGATTGTTTGGTCAGCCCAGCTCAGAGAGGCCACACCCCGGGAGGTTCCCGGGAGCGTGCCTTCATCATTGTTTCCCCCATCAGAGTTGGACTGTTCAAAATCCACTCTCTGGGTCGTGGCCACATTGAGCCTTTGGTGGTGGAGCATTTGGGGAAGCACCAGGAAGTGGCTACAGTTTTCAGGGAAGTTGAGGGCTTCTTCTGTGTTTGAGGCCCAAGCAAACCACGCAGAAG
This sequence comes from Cranoglanis bouderius, assembly GCA_023630585.1. Classification (NCBI taxonomy): domain Eukaryota; kingdom Metazoa; phylum Chordata; class Actinopteri; order Siluriformes; family Cranoglanididae; genus Cranoglanis; species Cranoglanis bouderius. Next base: position 1,246,961 of record CM042564.1, on the reverse strand, counting down.
AGATGAGAATCCCTAGCTGCAATAAGACCACCACATGTTTCTGGGCAGACATGTGACTGGTTATCCCTAGTGGAAGCCAATGCCAGTTTAGAATGGACCGTGGTGCTGAAACACAGAGCTCAATCGAGTCCATAAGGTGGGCAGCCATAGGACGGGGGGTATGATGAGTAGTGCAAGTGTGGGTGACTTGCAACGAGTAACACAGCTAACCTGACTAGCAAGACAAACACGTCTGGCAGAGGCTGATCCAAGGGATATGTCCTCCTGTAGAAAAAATGTGAAAGTCAGTAAACCAGTGAGCTGTGCACACAAAATAAACCAGAGGTCATGAGAAGTTAATGTCAACTGAGGAAAAGTAGCACGTGCAGGTCCTTTATGCACTCAGGTAAGGGGCATGCTCCTAGTTGGCATTGGACATACGCTCCTGTCTGTCAAAGCCAGACTTGTGGAATTGGAGGCTTCTTCAGTGGTCAGGTACGGATGCCCTTCCCATAGGTGGATCTCGAACACGAGATGACGAAAGGGAATGTCAAGTTATGATGTCTGACCCTAATAAAGATTATTCTAGACTGTTACAACTGGGTATGTGTGTATTGTTTTTCTACACAGATAATGTGCAGGTCAAATCCACTACTATTGCTAGGATTTTACTATCAGAGCCACACTAGCACTGCAGCATTCACTCACCAAGACTTAAGCTGAATACATTACACCAGAAAGAGTAAATAATGTTTGAGTTTACTGAAATAAAATAATTAAATATCACCCTTGGCTTGCTGTCTTTACTTTTTACAGGGTCAATGCATCTCAAGTGGTCCAATGCAGGTTGCTTGACTGTTTTTGATTTTTCATTTCAAAATCACCTGTTTTTTACTTGGTTTAACTACGACAGACATCTTTGTGTCGGAAACCTCAATATCTCGGCTCAGCATGATACTAGCTCCTTGGATCTCTAGAACACATTACAAGGTACATGAATATATATAAACATTTTGCACATTCTTGTTCCTTAGACTTAGAACTTAAGTCCAAACATAATGCTCAAGATTGCTCACAGTTCCACTTTTAGGGTCAATTAATAATTGGAAGGGTTCGAGTCTCAGTCTTTATTTTTTTTAGGGGGTACCTGAGTAAGTATGGTGTGTATGCAGAACATTTCAGTTTTGAGACTTTGAAACAGAGCTGTGGTGTTGGTTCTCCTGAGCTGTAGTTACTTACTGCTTTTATCACAGGGGAAACAACACCACAGCTCTGTTTATGACACTGATCATTTGGTCACCTGTAGGTCCTCTGAGAGGCAGGGTGAAAGATGGGCCTAATCAGATGGATCAATGACAGGAACAAATACGGATAACGAGAGGAGCCTGTGGATATGTAGGTGTGGGTGGGAAAAGGAGACCACATTTAGGGGACCGTGAATCCACTAGGGAAGAGCAAAGTGCGGAGGGAAAGGCCAACAGCAGCCTTGCACTGCAACGTCAGATCAGACAAGAGGGACCAAAAGCCAGGTCAAAAACCACAGTGCAACGGACCCATCATTGCTAAAGGAGGCAGGTACGTGAGGAGGAAAACCCTGTAGTGGAGTGCGACCTGTCTTATGAGCACCAAGGAGATACACCCACCTGTCCTGAAAGAGCAGAGCCAAGAAGAGCAGAAGAGCAGGCACCAGCTAGGAAGAACAAAATAAAGTGGCCAAAGACCAGTGAGGCAGCTGTGTGGCAAAGACTAGATACAGACCTTAGCAGAATACTGGAAAGATCACTGTGAGAGGGTGTGGAGGCTAGGCTCAACCTGTTTGGAGAAATTCTCTACCAGCAGTGTAAAGTCAGGTTCAGCATAATTACCAGAAAACCATTGTTCCAAGACAAAAAAGGAGGCAAGAGAGAGATTGAGCAACTGGTGCATCAGCTATGACAACTCCGAAGGAACTGGAAGAAGGCAACAGCGGGTGAGAAAAAAGGTCTCAAAGCGCTGTGGAACGACAACAAGCAGAGGCTTACCAGCCTGTGGAGGGCTGAGTGCATCCGAAAGCGCAGTAAGAGGAAGGAGAAGGAACAAGTCAACTACAAGAATCCCTTCAAGCATGCCAGGCAGCTGTTGGAGGAAGCAAAGAGTGGGAAGCTAGAAACAACCAGGGAGGACCTGGAACAATATATCAAAAGGCAGTACAGCAACCCAGCAAGGAATGAACCATTAGGTTCACCATGGTACATGCCTCATCCAGCTTTACCTGTGTCCCAGTTTAACATCTTGCCCCCCAGGCTCAGCAAAGTCAGAGAGGTCGTAAGAAAGGCCAGATCCTCAGGAGCTTCAGGCCCCAATGGGATACCCTACAAGCTTTTTAAGAACTGCCCTGGAGTGCTGAAGCTGCTGTGGATCCTCATGAAAGCCTCCTGGAAAAAGCATTGCATCCCATCGGAATGGCAAAGAGCGGTGGCGGTATTCAAAAGGACAAGAGTGATCAGCCAATTCAGGAGCATCGCCACATTGAGCATCGTCTTCTCTGTTTTGGCATGGAGAATAAACAACTACCTCACAGAGAATGGCTATGTTCACACCAGCTGACAGAAGGCAGGGGTCCCAGGCTTCCCATGGTGTGTGATTCATCTCCTGCTGCAATCCATCAGCATGGGCTACAAGCAGGAGACCAGGCTAGTGTTGGAGAGAGTCTACTGAGCAGACAGTACAGAGTACAAATGTCCAGGTCCACACCTGATCTGGCAGTTAGCAGGCTGCAACACAAAAAGATCATCAGCAGAGTTCAGACAGGAAGGACCGGTCTTGGGTGTGGAGAAGCTCCATGGGTCTGGAAGGAAATGGTAGTGTCTGAGGTGACAAGGATGGAGGACAAACACTATAACATTAAAGCTGTAGCACAGGGACAACCAGGGGGGCTGGACAACATGGGAAGGCATTGTTAACAGAAACATCAGCATGACAGACCTGTGGAAAATCCCAGAGGCAAGACTTAATTTTCTTATCAGGGCAACATACCATACACTCCCCTGCCCACTAAACCTGCACCAGTGGTTTGGCCAGGATGAATGCTGCCCCTTCTGTAGCAGTCAAAATGCAAGTCTCCACCACATATTGTCAAGCTGCAAGGTTATGCTCTCCCAAGAGTGCTACAGGTGGTGACACGATCATGTCCTGAGCAGATTGACCGAGATGCTGGAGGACTGTAGACAGGTCATCAGATTGGTCCTTGCTGTGCAGAGGTCTGCCTTGTCATCAGACCTGAAGCCAGAGTCTCAGGTTATCAGCAGCGAGTGCACTTTAGCAGTCATCCACGGTTTCTGGTTTGCACGTGTGGTGATGGTCTTGAAGGAAGTTACATCATCTATGCACTTGCTGATGTAGCCAGTTACTGATGCTGTGTATTCCTCCAAGTCTGTGGTGTTTTGGTATGTAGCAGCCTTTCTGAACATATTCTAGTCTGTGTGCTCAAAACAGTCCTGAAGTGCTGAGATGGCTCCCTCAGACCAGGCTCCCTGTTTCAGAACCGTTTTGGCACATTTCAGAAGTGGTCAGAAGGTCCAAAGTGTTTGTACCACGGGTTGCAAAATCAACATGCTGGTGGAATTTTGGCAGCACTGATTTCAGATTTGCGTGGTTAAAGTCTCCAGCGACAATGAAAAATCCGTTGGGGTGCACTGTCTGTAAGTTACTGATAGCCCCGTAGAGTTCACTTAGTGCTTCCCTAGCATTAGCGCCAGGTGGAATGTACACCGCGACAATGAGCACGGTGGTAAACTCTCTGGGCAGGTAATATGGTCAACATTTCACAGTCATAAACTCCAAACAGTAGCTTGAAACCACAACGGCATTCCTGCTCCATTCGTTGTTTATGTAAACACACAGACCACTGCCGCGAATCTTACCGGACAGTGCTGCTATCCTGTCGGCACGATGTGCGGTTAGTTGCATTAAAATGCAAATCAATTTATAACGTTTTTGAAATGCGTTTTTCTGGATTTTTTTGTTGTTATTCTGTCTCTCACTGTTAAAATACACCTACCATTAAAATTATAGACTGATCATCTCTTTGTCAGTGGGCAAACGTACAAAATCAGCAGGGGATCGAATACTTTTTCCCTCACTGTAGCAGGCCAACGTCTACCTGTAATAAATGTAAAACACCCAACACATCTTACGAAAAAAAATAGTAACTGTCTTTTTCCCATGCCTCAACTCCCTCAGTGTGTGTGTGTGTGTGTGTGTGTGTGTGTGTGTGTGTGTGTGTGTGTGTGTGTGCGCGTGTGTGTGTATAAACAGACAGTAAATCAGTAACTCACTGTATTATCTCCAGTTTACAGAGTGGATCATTCATTAGATCATACAGCAGCTTCACTCCTGATTCTCTTGGTTTATTCCAGTACACATGAAGCTCTCTCAGGTGTGATGAGGTGTTTGACCTCAGAGCAGAAACCAGAGCAGCAAAGCCTTCACCTGTAATACTGCAGCCTACCAACCTACACACACACACACACACACACACACACACACACATGGGTGAGGTGGGAATATAATCATATAGTCCATCACACTGCAGCATTCATATTCATTCACACACCCATTCACACATAGGGGCAATTTATCTTAACAAATCCACCGATCAGTCTCCCTTGAATAACACTGAAAATTGGCGAACCTGGAGAAAACCCAAATGGATACAGGGAGACAAAAAATCGTATCTTAACTAATGCTATCCTATTTTATCTTAAAAATGTAGTGTAAAAAAGTGTAAAAGTGATCTTACTTCAGTATCTCCAGTGTACAGTGTGGATTCTCCAGTCCAGCAGAGAGCAGCTTCACTCCTGAATCCCGCAGGTTATTGTAACTCAGGTCCAGGTCTCTCAGACTGGAGGAGTTTGAGCTGAGAACTGAGGACAGAACTCTACAGCTTTCCTCTGTGAGACCACACTCACGCAGACTGGGAGAGAAATGATGAAATATCAGAACACTGATGCCTGAACATGTGTGTATAGCATTTATCTGTGTATTTACAGTGAGGGGAAATATACATTTGCATTATTAATACATAGTTGTATTTGTTATTTAATACAATATCGACTTTAACTTTACACAAATAATGTCATTTAACTTTGTACACATTAATATGAACAAAAAATAAGTATTCATAAGGATGCACAAATATGTGTTTTAAATAAACATACTGATAGGCAAAACCACAAATGAACAACATTAGTAACTTGTTGAAATGTTCATCTTCTCCCCAGATTCAGTTTCTTGGCTGATGAGATTCTGCATGTTCACTCAGTTACTTTCAGTAATTGCTTTACTCAGATCTGGAGCCTAACACAGGCACACTAGGTGTGAGATGGGAATGTACAGTACTCTGAATGAGACGCCAGTCCATCACACGGCATTATTCACATACATTCGCACACCCATTCACACATAAAGGCAATTTATCTTAACAAATCCACCTCTCAGCCTCCCTAAAATGACACTGGAAATCAGAAAACCTGGAGATGGATACAGGGAGACAAAAAAATCGTATCCTAACTAATGCTCTCCTATTTTATCTTAAAAAATTTATATCCAGTGTAAAAGTGATCTTACTTCAGTATCTCCAGTTTACAGTGTGGATTCTCCAGTCCAGCTGAGAGCAGCTTCACTCCTGAATCCTGCAGGAAATAATTCTTCCCCAGGTCCAGTTCTCTCAGACTGGAGGAGGTTGAGCTGAGAACTGAAGCCAGAGCTCTACAGCTTTCCTCTTTAAGATTACAGTGGAACAGACTGGGAATGAAATGTACACATGGTAAATGGTAAATGGTCTGCATTTATATAGCACCCTTTAACCTTAGCGGTTCTACAAAGAACTTTACACTGTTTCTCATTCACACACACACTCACACACCAATGGTGGCAGAGCTGCCATGCAAGGCACTAGCCTGCCATCAGGAGCAACATGTGTTCATAAACTTAAAAACTTATAGTTGCAATGAAAATTATTCAACCCCCATTACAAATCAGGTTTATTGTCAAAATTTACAGACTTTCAGCTGTTTGCAATGAACAAATCAAACAAAAGCAATTGAAATAGTTCAGCACAACGAATGCTTCAAGTGGTTTCCCCAAATTCAACTGAAAATGCAAATTATAATGACTTCTCCAGCCTCAAAATTATTCAACGCCTTCATGGCAAACATCTTTAGTACTTAGTAGAGACCCTTTTGCTGTTACGACCTGCTGCAAACAAGATGCAGACACCAGGTTCTGGCAGCGTTCCTGAGGAATCTTAGCCCATTCCTCATGAGCAATGGCCTCCAGTTCAGTAATATTCTTGGGTTTGCGTGCTGCAACCGCCTTCTTCAAATCCCACCAGAGATTTTCTATGGGGTTCAAGTCAGGTGACTGTGATGGCCCTGTAGAATCTTCCAGGACTTCTTCTGCAACCAAGCCTTGGTGGAATTTGAGGTATGCTTGGGATCATTGTCCTGTTGGAAGGTCCAATGACTCCCAAGCTTCAGCTTCCTCACAGACGACATGACATTTTCTCCTAGGATTTCCTGATATTTCAATGAATCCATCTTGCCTTCCACATGCTGCAGGTTTCCAGTGCCAGAGGATGCAAAACAGCCCCAGAGCATCACTGAGCCATCACCATGTTTGACTGTGGACAGAGTGTTCTGTCTTCATTCTTCTTTCTCCAGACATACTGCTGATCCATCATGCTGACAAGTTCCAGTTTTGTTTCATCGCTCCACAGAACAGAATCCCAAAACTTCTGTGGCTTATTTATATGATTTTGAGCGACTTTTCTTGTGCTTTTGGGTCAGTAGTGGTGTACGTCTTGGAGTTCTGACCTGGAAACCATCTGTGTTTAATACAGGCCATACGGTGCTCACTGAAACCTCAGTGCCTGTTGCCACCAAGTCTTTCTTCTGGTCTTTTGCAGTCACTCAAGGGTTTTTCACAACCTGCCTTCTCAGAAATCTGGTTGCAGCTATTGATAGCTTTTTCTGCCCCATCCAGGTATTTCATGTATTTTCTGCCCCTAGCCAGTTCAGGTATTTCATGTGTTCCAGCTCAAGCACACCTAGTGCAACTAATGAAACCCATGATTAGTTGCATCAAGTTTGCTTGAGACAACACCTGTTTTGCATATTTGTGCTGTTGTGAGGGATTCTATTCATGGGTCAAATAATTTTGAGACTGGAGAAGTCATTATAAACTTGCATTTTCAGTTGAATTTGGGGAAACCACTTTTGGGTGGTTTTGAAAAATATTTTGAGTTTTTGTAGGCCGAGGCAGAGACAAGACAAAGTAAAGTTTCACCCAAGTTTATGACAAGAGGGAGACCATTAATTTGTGGTCTCAAGACTGGTCTCAGGACTACAAAACTAGTGTTTCACAATTCTAATGTTAGTAAAGATAGTACAAGCTTAATTTCCCTAATAATATTATTATTTATTTAATGGTACAAAGCAAAGAAAATTTATTCTAAATATAAGAGGAGAAAATTGCTGTTTATATAAAGACGTTCTCTTCAAAAAACTCCCTGATTCTCTTTACATACAGAATGATAGAGCGCTGATTAGAGTAATTATTGATAAGCTTTATTCTAATCAGTGAAGTATCATTAATTACAACAAAATCTGTAATACATTTATGAAATAAAAATTACTCACTTTGCCTTTCTTGATGTTTTCATGACTGGCACCAACATCATAAGACATTCATCTGATACCTGATATTTCCTCAAAACAAACACATCCAGATTCTCTTCTGAGTTCAGCAACACAAACACCAGAGCTGACCACTGAGCAGGAGAGAGACTGACTCCACTGAAACACCAGGAATCTCTTCTGTTCAGGTAAGTTTGTACTTCCTGCACTAGAGAATGATCATTCAGTTCATTCAGACAGTGGTACAGATTGATGGATTTCTCTGGAGATGGATTCTCCCTGATCTTCTCCTTGATGTACTCGACTGTTTCCTGTTTGCTGTGAGAGCTGCTTCCTGTCTGGGGCAGTAGGTCTCGTAAGAGAGTCTGATTGGACTCCAGTGAGAGACCCAGAAGGAAGCGGAGGAACAGGTCCAGGTGTCCATTCTCACTCTGTAAGGCCTTGTCCACTGCACTCCTCAGGAAATCAGACATGTCTGACTGATCAGACAGATCAGTGGTTTGTTGTTCTGTTACATTTCTGCTGATGAAGGAGAGAAATGTGTATAAAGCAGCCAGAAACTCCTGAACACTCAGATGTACAAAGCTGAACACCTTCCCCAGGTGAAGCCCAAACTCCTCTCTGAAGATTTGGGTACACACTCCTGAGTACACTGATACTTCTCTCACATCAATGCCACACTCTCTCAGGTCTTCCTCATAGAAGATCAGATTTCCTTTCTCCAGCTGTTGGAAAGCCAGTTTTCCCAGTGCCAGGATACTCTCTCTGGTCTGCTGAGGATCAGGGTCACATTTCTGATGGAACTTTTGGTCCTTGTGTTTGATCTGAAAGATCAGGAAGTGTGTGAACATTTGAGTCAGAGTCTTGGGGATCTCTCCACTCTCTGCTTCACCCAACATTCTCTCTAGAACAGTGGTTGAGATCCAGCAGAATACTGGGATGTGGCACATGATGTAGAGGCTTCTTGAAGACTTCATGTGTGAGATGATTTGATCGGCCAGGTTCTGATCACTGATCCTCTTCCTGAAGTACTCCTCTTTCTGAGGATCACTGAACCCTTGTACCTCTATTACCTGGTTTACACACTCAGGAGGGATCTGATTGGCTGCTCCTGGTCGAGAGGTTATCCAGAGGAGAGCAGAGGGAAGCAGATTCCCCTTGATGAGGTTTGTCAGCAGCACATCCACTGAGGCTGACTCTGTCACATCACACAATCTCTCATTCTTCTGGAAATTTAGAGGAAGTCGACACTCATCCAGACCATCAAAGATGAACAGGACTCTGTTGATCTCACAGTCTATTAATCGTAATTCTTTTATTTCTGGGAAAAAGTGATGAAGAAGTTCCATCAGACTGAATTTTTTCTGCTTCATCAGATTCAGCTCTCTAAAGGGAAGTGGAAACATGAAGGTGACGTCCTGCTTTTCTTTTCCTTCAGCCCAGTCCAGAATAAACTTCTGCACAGAGACTGTTTTTCCAATTCCAGCAACTCCTTTAGTCAGCACACTTCTGATGGACTTGTCTTTAAAGAGCTCATTACATTTGATGGGTGTCTCCAGTGTTGCTGGTCTCCTGGACGCTATCTCAATCTGTCTCACCTCATGTTCATTATTGACGTCTCCACTCCAACCCTCTGTGATGTAGAGCTCTGTGTAGATCTCATTCAGAAGTGCTGAGCTTCCAGGCTGTGAGATTCCTTCATCAATTCTTTTAAACTTCTCACTCAGTGTGGATTTGAGTTTTTGCTGATTACCAGAGACGAGTTCTGATAAAAAGAAGAAGCAGATTCTGTGTATATCATATTTAATGTCAGTACTGATCTAACAGATTCTACTGATAATGTAATTTGATCACTGAGATGTGATGAATATTGTCCTGCTTCCTTCCTCTAAAGTTAAAGTGATGTTATAACCGGTGCTGGGTAAGCTGCTCAAAAAAGTAATCCACTACAGATGACTAATTACTACTTTAAAATGGCAATTTGATTACATTAATGATTACTGCATGTAAAAAGTAATCAGATTACTAATTACTTTACTTTTAAAACCAACAAACCTACAAAAATTCACCATAAAGTGAAGCTCATAGTTCTTTCAGTAATTTTATCACACGTTCTCCGGTGATTGATTAAACCGCATGCTCATTACTCATTAACTGATGCAGCCACCAGGGGCGTTATCTATAAAATATAAAAGTTTACTAACTAGGCTAGTTTGTTGTCACTAGCCAAGGGGAGGCACAACTAAGCTATGGGTTTAGCTGCTGCAGTGCCATGCAAAGTACATTATCTTTCCTTTTCCTTATTGACATCAGTTAGAATACAGTAACGTTATTTTGTAACGTGTGGTTATAACCCCATGAGCTCTTACTGTTCTTCAGTGTGTTAGCGAGATCTGTGTGGTTCATGTTCTTCAGGAAGTGCAGTGTGATCTTCAGCACTCCCTCTCTGACACTGCTCTGACCCTCCTCATCCTCCACCTCCCTCTCAGAGCATGCTGGGTAATCTGAACTCAGGAGCTTCTGAAATCTCTTCAGCTCATCCTTTAGCAGAGTGATGACTTTGTGCTCCAGATCCTGATTAGAAATATGGATTATGAAATTCTGAAATTATTATTATATTATATAATGAATTACATAAATGTTCTTAAATATTGTGATGGGTCATATCCGGCATTCGGGTTACAAATTAATCAGTTGTATTACACCACACAGAACATTAATGAATTAAGGAGGAGGAGATTATTCAAGCAAGAAATCATTAAAATTAGGCATGTGCTGTTAAGATCCCTCATAATATTAGTTCATCTCTCTAAGTTCAGCCTGAGATTTTACTGCAGGTCTGCTGTGTAACGGCTGCTTGGTGTATTATTTAAATAAAGGAAAACAGGCTCAGTAAATGTTATAACTTGGCAGGAGATGAAATATGTGTATTTATTCATTTACTTAATAACACAGCAGATAGTTACAGACCCGGAGACCTGCTCTTGCTGAATTCTCATCTTCACTGCCTGACCGTTTCAAACTGCACTACTACAGTAAAATGTTGTACATTAAAAACTCTAATAACCCTGGAGTATTCATACACACATGAACCTCTCTCTCTCTCTCTCTCTCTCTCTCTCTCTCTCACACACACACACACACACACACACACACACACACACACACACACACACACACACACCTTAAATATGGACTCCAGGTGGCTGCTATGTGTGGTATTTGAATTCATCTTTTGCTTCCTGTGAACATACAAAACATTACATTTAACAAAGATTATAAATCATATTCATATCTGTAAAACACAAACTAATAAATACACAAACATCATTTCTAACTATACACACTATATAATCAGTTCAACATTCACTAAGTGATTATTACTGCTTATTTATAAAACACATTTATGAAAATATCAGTCATTTAAATAATCACATCACATTTCATCTCACTAAAATCTAAATCTGGTTGTAAAAATGTCATCATTACAGTTCACCTCTGTAATATCACAGACTCTCCAGCTCTGTGATGAACTGATGAAATTCTATAAACCAGAGTTTGAGCACAAGAGAGTGTGAGTTTACACACTGAACTAATATTAAACTCTACTGACCTCAGATCAGCAGTACTGTCTCTGTCTCTGTCTCTGTAGTGTATTAGTTGATCCAGTGACCGGTCACTCCTCATGGACACACAGCTGGGTTCAGGTGAGTCTGATCTGAAGATATTGATGTTAAACACAAAAATGAAGGGAACAATCAGTAGATTTTAAAATTCAATCTGGGTTCTGTGTGAAAGTTTAAATAGTTAATAATTAAAATAATTATTAATTATAATTATTATAAATAATTAAATCATCCTCACCTCAGATCAGCAGTACTGTCTCTGTCTCTGTCTCTGTCTGTGAAGTCTATTGGACGAGTCATTGACTCGTCACTCTTCATGGACACACAGCTGGGTTCAGGTGAGTCTGATCTCTTACCCTGAATCAGACTAAACACACACAACCACTGCATCATTATTACTGTTCTGCATTTTCACACTTATTCAGTCCTTTTACCTTTTCTCACAGTGAATAATTAAACTCTAATTAAAATCTGATGATAGTCCGATACAACACTTTTGTACAAAGAAACAAACTCTATCCAGCTACAGGGACTTGGGGTTAGACCTGATTCACTAGTCACTTTTCACAGATACACATCAGAGTCTGATCTGTTTAGTGTTGGTGAATGTGAGAATATTTTTTTTTTCACCGAGTCACAACCTTCACTCACCTCTCATCTTTCTCTCTGTCCTGTTCCCCAGACACACTCATTTTGGAGGTCGTTTCCTATTACAGATTACACCTGTAAACCACACACACACACACACACACACACACACACACACACACACACACACACACACATTTACTTCAGTCCAACATGGGTGTGTTAAATCTAACTCTGTATCATCACACGATTCACTAACAGTGAAATTAAGTCCTACAGTAAACTGTGTCAGTTACAACTTCAGTAAAAATCATCTGAACTGTTCTTCATCCAGTGGAGATTCATAACATTCACATATTATAGCTTTAGATTTAGAGACTTACTGTGTTTTTCTCCTGAGAATGTTTTACAGTCCTCTTTTTACCGTCAGTGAAGTTTTGCTTTCACTCAAACTGGACTAACTGGATTCACCAACAGAGGAGGAGACAAACACAGCAGATAAACACAGCAGGTAAACACAGCAGGTAAACACAGCAGATAAACACAGCAGGTAAACACAGCAGATAAACACAGCAGGTAAACACAGCAGATAAACACAGCAGATAAACACAGCAGACAAACACAGCAGACAAACACAGCAGGTAAACACAGCAGATAAACACAGCAGACAAACACAGCAGAATAAACACAGCAGATAAACACAGCAGATAAACACAGCAGATAAACACAGCAGATAAATAAAGAAGGTAAACACAACAGGTAAACACAGCAGATAAACACAGCAGATAAACACAGCAGAATAAACCCAGCAGATAAACACAGCAGGTAAACACAGCAGATAAACACAGCAGGTAAACACAGCAGGTAAACACAGCAGGTAAACACAGCAGATAAACACAGCAGAATAAACACAGCAGGTAAACACAGCAGGTAAACACAGCAGGTAAACACAGCAGGTAAACACAGAAGTTAAACACAGCAGATAAACACAGCAGGTAAACACAGCAGATAAACACAGCAGAATAAACACAGCAGATAAACACAGCAGGTAAACACAACAGATAAACACAGCAGATAAATAAAGAAGGTAAACACAACAGGTAAACACAGCAGATAAACACAGCAGAATAAACACAGCAGGTAAACACAACAGATAAACACAGCAGATAAACACAGAAGGTAAACACAGCAGATAAACACAGCAGGTAAACACAGAAGATAAACACAGCAAATAAACACAGAAGGTAAACACAGAAGGTAAACACAACAGGTAAACACAGCAGAATAAACACAGCAGATAAACACAGCAGATAAACACAGCAGGTAAACACAACAGACAAACACAGCAGATAAACACAGCAGGTAAACACAGCAGATAAACACAGCAGGTAAATACAGCAGATAAACACAGCAGACAAACACAACAGGTAAACACAACAGATAAACACAGCAGATAAACACAGAAGGTAAACACAACAGGTAAACACAGCAGATAAACACAGCAGATAAACACAGCAGGTAAACACAGCAGATAAACACAACAGATAAACACAGCAGATAAATAAAGAAGGTAAACACAACAGGTAAACACAGCAGATAAACACAGCAGAATAAACACAGCAGATAAACACAGCAGGTAAACACAGCAGATAAACACAGCAGGTAAACACAGCAGATAAACACAGCAGGTAAACACAGCAGATAAACACAGCAAATAAACACAGAAGGTAAACACAGAAGGTAAACACAACAGGTAAACACAGCAGAATAAACACAGCAGATAAACACAGCAGATAAACACAGCAGGTAAACACAACAGACAAACACAGCAGATAAACACAGCAGGTAAACACAGCAGATAAACACAGCAGATAAACACAACAGATAAACACAGCAGACAAACACAGCAGGTAAACACAGCAGGTAAACACAGCAGGTAAACACAGCAGATAAACACAGCAGATAAACACAGCAGATAAACACAGCAGGTAAACACAGCAGGTAAACACAACAGATAAACACAGCAGATAAACACAGCAGATAAACACAGCAGGTAAACACAACAGATAAACACAGCAGATAAACACAGAAGGTAAACACAACAGGTAAACACAGCAGATAAACACAGCAGATAAACACAGCAGAATAAACACAGCAGATAAACACAGCAGGTAAGCACAGCAGATAAACACAGCAGATAAATAAAGAAGGTAAACACAACAGGTAAACACAGCAGATAAACACAGCAGAATAAACACAGCAGATAAACACAGCAGGTAAACACAGCAGATAAACACAACAGATAAACACAGCAGATAAATAAAGAAGGTAAACACAACAGGTAAACACAGCAGATAAACACAGCAGAATAAACACAGCAGATAAACACAGCAGGTAAACACAGCAGATAAACACAACAGATAAACACAGCAGATAAACACAGCAGGTAAACACAGCAGGTAAATACAGCAGATAAACACAGCAGGTAAACACAGCAGATAAACACAGCAAATAAACACAGAAGGTAAACACAACAGGTAAACACAGCAGAATAAACACAGCAGATAAACACAGCAGATAAACACAGCAGAATAAACACAGCAGATAAACACAGCAGATAAACACAGCAGAATAAACACAGCAGATAAACACAGCAGATAAACACAGCAGGTAAACACAACAGACAAACACAGCAGGTAAACACAGCAGGTAAACACAGCAGATAAACACAGCAGGTAAATACAGCAGGTAAACACAACAGATAAATAGAGCAGAGCTTCCAAAATGTCGCATACACCCCACACACATATTTACAATATTAAAAAAACAATACTGTGTGTGTGTATATATATATATATATATATATATATATATATATATATATATATATATACAGTATTGTTTACTTATAACTCCAGCATGAGAACACACAGTCATTAACACATGCTCATACACATACTCACCTACTTATTTACCTACACACAACATACTGTGAACACATTAATGTACACAATAATTAACACATTACTAATTATTGCACTTTGGGGGGAACAGTCACTTGTTTTGCTTTGGCAATACTTTATAATAAACATCATTTACACACACACAAGTTATTTTAGACACACATACAAACACATTTACTTCATTCCAACATGGATGTGTTACTTCTAACCATCTATCATCACACACGTGACACACCCCTGTGAAAAGGAAACATACTTAAGTGCTTTCATAATATAATTGAAGATTGTAAAGGATACTAAAAGAACATTTTTTAATTTCATGTACTTTATGAAAATACACATTAAATATACTTTTCTATATTTTTCAAAAAGTATATTTTAAAGTAATACATTTTAAATTCTACTTAAGTATGTAGAAAGGGAATACATTTTAATAAGTGTATTTCTAAATATATTAAAACGTCCTTAAACAAAAGTATACTTAGTTATTTCTAATTAAGTGTATTATTTTAAAAGTATATTTAAGTGAATGTATTTCTTCACACATTGAAGCACATAAGTATAAACTCTACTTAATGTATATTTAACTGTCACATCAACGTAATTTAATAATTAATTTATTTTGTATTTATTTAAGCAGTAAAGTGAATTTTCTTGTCATGTAATCTGTAGTGTATAATGTAGATTTAAATAATACTTAAAAGTATGTTTGTTTATATCATTAGTTTATTATTAATAACATAGTTTGTTTTTAATATAGTGATGTTAATATGTACACTTAACCATTTAAACTTTACTTATAATTAACTGTTTAAAAAAATTACCCAAGTGCACTTTTATACGTTGAGTGAACAAAACGTTTTACATGTATGTTCTGCAGTTTAAATTGTACTTTATGATACTTTAAAGATAAACAAAGAATAATTAATGTGTGATTAAAAATAACAGATCCAAAGTGAGCGTTCTCACTGATTTATTTACAGACCCGGAGACCTGCTCTTGCTGAATTCTCATCTTCACTGCCTGACCGTTTCAAACTGCACTACTACAGTAAAATGTTGTACATTAAAAAGGCAAATAATCCTGTAGTATACATACAGTTGCAATCAAAATTATTCAACCCCCATTGCAAATCAGGTTTATTGTCAAAATGTACAGACTTTCAGCTGTTTGCGATGAACAAATCAAATAAAAGCAACTGAAATAGTTCAACACAACGAATGTTTCAAGTGGTTTCCCCAAATTCAACTGAAAATGCGACTTATAATGACTTCAGTCTCAAAATTATTCAACCCCTTCATGGCAAACATCTTTAGTACTTAGAGATGTAGAGCCAGACACCAGCTTCTGTATATATACAGTATATACACCTTTATTTTCTATTCAATTATATGTATATATATATATATATATCCACACACACACACACACACACACATACGTACTTTTATTTATTATTATTATTATTATTATTATTATTATTATTATTATTATTATTATTATTATTATTATCTGTGTGTTGTTGCTGTTTTGTATATTTGTGCACTGGAAGCTCCTGTCACCAAGACAAACTCCTTGTATGTGTAATGAAGCTGATTCTGGTTCTGAATCTGGTTCTGATTCTGATTCTGTGACGTCACCGAAGAGCTCCGGCTATAAAGAGGGGGAAAAACAACGCGGATCTTTCAGAAATTCACTGAACTTTGGCGAGTTAAGGTGATTATTGAAGTTGCTCTGATCAGGAGAGAAAATGAATAAGTTCCTGAGTGCACTTGGCGCTGGTGTAGCGGATCTTCCACTGCGCCCCCTGCTGTACACGGCCGGAGCTGCAGCCACGGCAGCCGGCATTTACTGTTATGTTAAACGAGGCGATGGAGAGAAAACAACAGCGGACCCCGAGGACACAACTGAAGGTACAACTATTTCTCAGTCGTGCTGCTGTAACCATGCAGTGCTAAGTTTACTTCTGTCCTTTAAAAGAAATGAATTTAGTAGATTTGTTCAGTCCTTCATAAGCTAACAGGCTTTAGCCCTATTTTGGCCGGCGCTCGCGCTGCTTGAAAGATGCACTGATGGGTGAAAGCACTCTCTCTTTCTGTCCAGGTTCATGGAGGAGTTTAGCTTCATGAATGTGTAATAAAATCTGTCAGTGTGTTCTTAGCCTTAGCCCACATTAGACATGTCCATACTGAACATCAGTAAAGTGGATTTATTCCGGAGGCCAGTGAGAAAGTGGGAATACTTGTGCTGTAGAGCTTCACCTGGATCAGAAGTGGAAAATACTGCTGGTCTGGAGTTCATAATATAAATAATACATGATGTCTGATGGCTTTTTTATTTTTATTTTTTTATTTAGACCCAGTGTGTGACCGGGCCACGGAACCGGCTCTGGTCCGACCCACAGAGGTTCCTCGGGACCAGGTCACGGTAAGTTTGTTCTGCTCCTAACTTTTTAAATATCTGGACTGAAGTGTTTGGTGCTTATGGAGGAGGAAATGAAGTTTGTACTCCAGCACTAGGCTAAGGACAGCAATCCAGACCTGATGTTCATTAATCGCAGTTTTTGTCAGGAAAACCATGCGTTAAAATTAGATCAGAAGTCTGATGAATATAAGGATTCTGTGTCAGACATTGTACTGTAGGCTCTGTGGCCCTTTAGATAGATCAGAGAGCTGCAACTAAACATGATGTTTGGACTGAATGCTAGTGCTCAGGAGTGCTACAAACACCTAAAGCCAACAATATTTGCACGGTGAATTTCAGGATGCTGTGACTGAGGCTGAGGAGAAGATTCAGAAGCTTGTGGTGTCCAACACTCAGCTGGAGGACAGAGTGAGGGAGCTGGAGGAACTGCTCTGTGAGGCACGCAGAGACTGTGACATGAAAAGCAAGGTACGTGAGATAAGCCTCTGATTAAAAAGTACTTTTCAAAATAATATGAGCACCATATGATGGGAATGATTGAGAATAGGAAATATCTGCACACCGGAGTCTGAACATCTTTTGCCCCATGTGTGTGTTTTAGGAGTGTGAGCGAGAGCGGGAGGCTCACAGCGTCCTGCAGATGGAGAACAATGAGATGAAGGAGACTCTGGTGCACAAGGAGGAGTTACTGAAGGTGAACTTTCCTTTTCATGATACTATGACTGGTTTTGTGAACTGTGTGTGTACTTGTTTCCTCACATTTTGGGGACATTTTGTCCTTTTGTCACCAGAACATAAAAGTCTGAATGTGTGTGTAGAAGAAAATAAATCTTGGTTGTTTCAGGTCTTTCAGGTCTCCCTGGCGGAAGCTGAGGAGAAACACCAGAAGGCTGTGGAGACCGTTGCTCAGCTGGAGGTGGAGAAGTCTGACCTGAAATACCAGGTGGAGACACTGAGAGACACAATGCAGGACATGGGGAACCAGCTGTCTGAGACTCACAGGGAGTGTGATGACCTAATGAACGTAAGCAAGAAAAGTCTTGCATTAAGCAGCTCCTTTAGAAATAATACGAGGACTTTTTCATGTTTCTGCTGCATGATGAGTTTAAATGAACCAAAATTAAAATGTATTTTCAAGCTGCTAGATTTCTTAAGTAATAGAAATGACCCATTGCAGATGTGAACATTAAGCACTTTGAACATCTTTTGCCCCATGTGTGTGTTTTAGGAGTGTCATCGAGAGCGCGAGGCTCACAGCGTCCTCCAGTCCAAGTACGATGAAATGAAGGAGACACTGATGGACAAGGAGGAGTTACTGAAGGTTAACTTTCCTTCTCATGAATCCATGACTGCTATTGTATTTTGTCCTCTTCCTCCAATACATTTTAGACTATTCTCATCAGTAATGAGTCGGTTTCTAAAAGTGTCTGAATGTGTGTAGAAGAAAATAAAGCCATTAAGCCTTAATCATTGTACTTTAAGGTCTCCCTGGCTGAAGCTGAGGAGAAACACCAGAAGGCTGTGGAGACCATTGCTCAGCTGGAGGTGGAGAAGTCTGACGTGAATTACGAGGTGGAGACACTGACAGGAACAGTGGAGGACATGGAGTACCTGCTATGTGAGACTCACATGGAGTGTGATGAGTTAAAGAACGTAAGTGAGAAAAGTCTTGCATTAAGCAGCATTTTATTTATGTTTAAGCATTAAGCACTCGAATCTAAACCTCTTTTGCCCCATATGTGTGTTTTAGGAGTGTGAGCGAGAGCGGGAGGCTCACAGCGTCCTCCAGACGGAGAACAATGAGATGAAGGAGACTCTGATGCACAACGAGGAGTTACTAAAGGTAAACTTTCCTTTTCATGAAATCATGACTGCTATTGTAAGCTTTGTAAGAAGTAAATAAAGCAAATAAGCCTTAATTGTTCTACTTTTTTAGGTCTCATTGGCTGAAGCTGAGGAGAAACACCAGAAGGCTCTGGAGACCATTGCTCAGCTGGAGGTGGAGAAGGCCAACCTGACCAACCAGGTGGAGACACTGACAGGAACAGTGCATAACCTGGAGAACCTGCTAACTGAGACTGACGAGGAGTGTGTCGAGCTAATGAAGGTAAGTGAGAAAAATCCTTGCATTAAGCAGCTCCTTTAGTAATATGAGGAGTTTTTCATGTTTCTGCTGCATGATGAGTTTAAATGAACCAAAATTAACATAACATTTTAATTATTTTCAAGTTGCTAGATTTTTTAAGTAATAGAAATGGCCCATTGAAGATGTGAACATTAAACACTCGAATTTGATCATCTTTTGCCCCATGTGTGTGTTTTAGGAGTGTGAGCGAGAGCGCGAGGCTCACAGCGTCCTGCAGATGGAGAACAACGAAATAAAGAAGACTTTGATTCAGAAGGAGGAGTTACTGAAGGTAAACTTTCCTTTTCATGAATCTACGACTGCTATTGTGAACTGTGTGTGTGTGTGTGTGTCTGTGTCTGTGTGTGTGTGTGTGTGTGTGTGTTTGTGTGTGTGCTTTTTTACTCACATTTCATAAAGTCTTGCATTAAGCAGCTCCTTTAGTAATAATATGAGGATTTTATTTATATTTAAGCATTAAGCACTCGGATTTAAACCTCTTTTGCCCCATATGTGTGTTTTAGGAGTGTGAGCGAGAGCGTGAGGCTCACAGCGTCCTGCAGATAGAGAACAATGAGATGAAGGAGACTCTGGTGCAAAAGGAGGAGTTACTAAATGTAAACTTTCCTTTTCATGAAATCATGACTGCTATTGTAAGCTTTGTAAGAAGTAAATAAAGCAAATAAGCCTTAAATGTTGTACTTTTTTAGGTATCATTGGCTGAAGCTGAGGAGAAACACCAGAAGGCTCTGGAGACCATTGCTCAGCTGGAGGTGGAGAAGGCCAACCTGACCAACCAGGTGGAGACACTGCAAGACACAGTGCAGGACGTCGGGAACCTGCTCGATGAGACTCACAGGTGGTCTGCTGCTCTAATGAATGTAAGTGAGAAAAACCTTTGCATGAAGCAGCTCCTTTATAAATAATATGATGACTTTTCATGTTTATGCTGCATGATGAGTTTCATTTAATTGCAGATGTGAACATTAAACACTCAAGTTTGAACATCTTTTGCCCCATGTGTGTGTTTTAGGAGAGTGAGATGAAGATCGATGAGATGAAGAACGGTCTGATACACATGGAGATGTTACTGGAGGTAAACTTTCCTTTTCATGAAACTACGACTGCTATTGTGAACTGTGTGTGTGTGTGTGTGTGTGTGTGTGTGTGTGTGTGTGTGTGTGTGTGCTTGTTTACTCATTTTTTTAAGTGTCTGAAAGTGTGTGTGGAAGAAAATAAAGCCAATAAGCTTTAACTGTTGTACTTTCAGGTCTCCCTGGCAGAAGCTGAGAAGAAACACCACAAGGCTGTGGAGAACATTGCTCAGCTGGAGGTGGAGAAGTCTGACCTGAAAGGCCAGGTGGAGACACTGAGAGGAACCGTGCAGGACATGATGAACCGGCTAACTGAGAAACACGAGGAGTCTGTCGAGCTAATTAATGTAAGTGAGAAAAATCCTTGCATTAAGCAGCTCCTTTAGTAATATGAGGAGTTTTTCATGTTTCTGCTGCATGATGAGTTTAAATGAACCAAAATTAACATAACATTTTAATTATTTTCAAGTTGCTAGATTTTTTAAGTAATAGAAATGGCCCATTGCAGATGTGAACATTAAGCACTCGAATTTGATCATCTTTTGCCCCATGTGTGTGTTTTAGGAGTGTCATCGAGAGCGCGAGGCTCACAGCGTCCTCCAGATGGAGAACAACGAAATAAAGAAGACTTTGATAAAGAAGGACGAGTTACTGAAGGTAAACTTTCCTTTTCATGAATCTACGACTGCTATTGTGAACTGTGTGTGTGTGTGTGTGTGTGTGTGTGTGTGTGTGTGTCTGTGTGTGTGTGTCTGTGTGTGTGTGTGTGTGCTTTTTTTACTCACATTTTTAAAAGTTTCTGAATGTGTGTGTAGAAGTAAATAAAGCCAATAAGCTTTCATTTTTGTACTTTCAGGTCTCCCTGGCTGAAGCTGAGGAGAAACACCAGAAGGCTGTAGAGACCGTTGCTCAGATGGAGGTTGAGAAGTCTGACCTGAAAGACCAAGTGAAGACACTGCGAGACACAGTGCAGGACATGGGGAATCAGCTGTCTGAGAGTCACAGGGAGTGTGTCAAGCTAAAGAAGGTAAGTGAGAAAATCCTTGCATTAAGCAGCTCCTTTAGTAATAGAAGTGACCCATTGCAGATGTGAACATTAAGCGCTCGAGTTTGAGCATCTTTTGCCCCATGTGTGTGTTTTAGGAGTGTGAGCGAGAGCGGGAGGCTCAAAGCTTCCTCCAGATGGTTTACGATGAGATGACGAGGAAACTGGTGGACAAGGAGGAGTTCCTGAGGGTAAACTTTCCTTCTCATGAAACCATGACTGCTACTGTGAACTGTCTGTGTGTGTGTGTGTGTGTGTGTGTGTGTGTGTGTGTGTGTGTGTGTGTGTGTGTGTGTGTTTGTACTCATTTTTTGGGGACATTTTGTCCTTTTACAGAAATTTATAAGCCGTAATTGTTGTACTTTCAGGTTTCCTGCTAGAAACTGAGGAGCAACACCAGAAGGCTGTGGAGTCCGTTGCACAGCCGGAGGCCGAGAAGTCTGGCCTGACAAATCAAATGAAAACCCTGAGAGACACATGCATTTTTCACCCCTCATACATCATAAGCTACCAAAAGATAAATATAAACAAAAATAAAAACACAAAGAATGTGACAATCACACTGTCTCTGTTCCTTGTTACTGGTTATAGCTGACAGACTCTTATAAAACTCTTACATAATCCACATATACTTGCATTAAATGTTCTGATCACCCAAGTGACCTTTGAGCGCCTCACTCCGTTTTGTTGCCTTAAGTGACATTTGTGTTACTATCCTCTGCTTTTTAATGATAAGATGGACAGACACTCAAGTACACTAGGGGTGAGTCCACATGCCTCACTAACAGAGACATTTCATTCTGTTTATTCATGTTTGATGCAACATTGGTGCGGAGTGGGAGCGTTAGTGATCGCACTAGAAACGTCTGGCTAAAGTGTCAGATAAGTTTAGGTAACTTTTCATGCTTGCAAAATTAAAATCCTGAAAAATGACTTCAGGAAGTGAGTAATTTAATGTGTGTTTTAGCTGATCAAATAGACAGCAAATAGACTCACTGGTCTGCTGCGGACTGGCTTTCCATCCGGGGTGAATTCTCCCTCTATACGCCCTGAATAGACTCTGGATCTGCCACGACCCTGACCATGATAAAGCCCTCATGGAGATGAATGAAGGAATGAAATTACTCACGTCCCTGAAGTTCTCCATGTTAACTTCTCAAAACACTCAGTACTCCCACCAGCTGAGAGAGAAAAAGTCCATTTTCAAGAATGTCCATGGATCGGTACTAAAATGTTTTTGAGAAATGCCATTTGGAAATAAATAAATAAAAATTAGGTGTGGCCTAGATTCTAGCCACACCCATAGCTACTTAGCATACTAGGTGAACTTGAAAGTGAAAAGGCAAAAAGGTAAAGTTTTCATTTTAATGCTATTTTTTTTTTTTTTAGCAAAAATACCTCCCATATTATTGTTGTTGTTCTTCTTCTTCTTCATCTTCTTCTACTTCTCCTCCTCCTTCACTTTCT
Organism: Cranoglanis bouderius; assembly: GCA_023630585.1. Classification (NCBI taxonomy): domain Eukaryota; kingdom Metazoa; phylum Chordata; class Actinopteri; order Siluriformes; family Cranoglanididae; genus Cranoglanis; species Cranoglanis bouderius. The sequence goes on along the minus strand of CM042564.1, from coordinate 1,223,974 downwards.
GCTCCTCCTTCTCCTCCTGTTTTTCTACCTCTTCTTCTACTTCTCTTCCTTCTACTTCTCCTTCTGCTCCTTCTTATTATTATTAAAATTATTATTTGATTTTACTCCTCCTCCTCATCCTCCTCTCCATCCTCCACCTCTTCTTATTTTTTATTGCAGTTGTGAAACAATAGATTAGTTCATAACCACCACCTACTGAAGTGTGGAGCAGGATGTTCCCTAAAAGCAACTTAACTGAACAACAAAATTAATTCCAGACTTTCTAAGAAGACGCGCTGTTCTCCTGACCATCAATGGAATAAAACCAGCTGAGGAGCTCCACTGAGTGCATTATGATCCATTTATGTACCTTAAACCTGTTTTAAATCACTTTACTCCTTCTAGCAGTGTTGGGGTTTTGTACGCAGGCCATTTGGGATGTCATTGCAATCTAAGGCCTGTAGATGGCGAACTGTAGCTGTTCAGCTTCCGCATCACTTGAAAGTGAAAGTGACATGTGAAGGCCAGTGTATGGTAACCCGTACTTGGAATTTGTCCTCTGCATTTAACCCATCCAAGTTAGTGCACACACATTAGGAGTTGTGAGTAGTGAACACACACACTACAAACCGTGAACACACCCGGAGCAGTGGGCAGCCATTTTTGCTGCAGTGCCCAGGGAGCAGTTGAGGGTTAAGGGCCTTGCTCAAGTGCCCAACAGTGGCAGCTTGGCGGTGCTGGGATTTGAACTCATGACCTTCCGATCAGTAGCCCAACTTCTTAACCACTGAGCTACCATCGTCCCTTAATGACCCAGAGTAAATATATGTACTTTATATACAAATATATACAAATATGTACAATTACACATTTTGTAAACCTTATACTAAATTATATATTATAAATACACAGGGCGATTCAGATACTGCAGGCAATACAAATTATATAAATAAAAATCACCCAAAACACTCACACAACATTCTCACACATAAAGGTACCAATCACTGGGGTGATACCTTCAAGGTCTTTTAATTTAGTGTGTACCTTTTCCCTGAAAATGTTAAAATGTGTGTGTCTTTTAAAAATAGTTGAAGGTACACAACTGGAACCTAAAGCAGCACCACATGCATTTTCTTATGGAAAAGATTGACATTAAAGCTCCAGAACATGTCCCTGTTTTAGTACCAACCCAGCAACAAGGAAAAGTTCGGTTTAGTTCCTTTATTCTGAGAGTGTAGGTCATTAGCCCCATGTAGGCACAGTGACTAACCTCCAAACACAAAATGTTCCTTTAGAAAATCCTTTTAGTGGCTTTCGGATTATTTCACGGGCGGAAACCACAACTGAGCCTCCAGGAACCTTGTTAGGAAAATTGTTGAGGCATTAAAGGTTCCTAAAATAACCCTAACTTCAATAAGTACTCCAAAAGTGGAACCGTAACTGTGTGGAGTGTAAATGCAGTGACTGAAGTACGCAGATCTAAAATTGGCCTCATACTCCCATCTTTTTTGTGGACCAGGATATAATGGCTGTAAAAATCTCCCTCCCTCATAGTAAGAGGCACATGTTCTATGGCCCCTTTGTCCAAGAGGGATCTTACTTCCTGTGCTAATGTCGGGCTCTGCTCTGTGCTGATTACTGTGGTGAGCACACCTCTGAACCGGGGGGTCGAGCTCTGAACTGGACCCAGTAACCCTTTTATATGGTGGACAGAGCCACATTTGGCAGTAGTTTCCACACTGCCAGATGGTCTTTTTAGTGACGTTAACTTTTCCACGTTCTGTCGGAGGGAAAGCATCAGATTTTTGTCGCCCTGTGACAGCTTGGTGACCAGAGAAGACTGAAAACTTGGGACGATATTGGCTAAGGGGGGGCCTACAGTAATACTTCAGCAAAGGCTCTGATTCATCCACTTTTCTGTTTGCTGTTTGAAATCTAGTCCTAATCCGACGTGATGAAGACTGTTCAGAATGTCCATAATAATTCTGCAATTTCAGAGACTCGAGTTCCTTTAGCACTTCTTTGATAATGTTAACGATTTGTTGATGAAGTTCACCTGTGCTTATAGCTGTGAACGTGTTTGGGCCGCTGGTTGCACCCATGTCTGAAAGATCAGGATACGCTGGTGGTGGAACCTGTGCTGTGGTTTGTAGGCCTTGAGACAGCAGGCCTGAAACCGGAGGATGTGACAGAGATTGGACCTGTTGAAGAACAGGAGGCGGAAGAGCCGTGTTATCAGCAGCCCCAGGAGCCACTGGAGGAGTCCGGTCCCACGCACCCCGATTCAACACAGCAGCAGATTCGTCTTCCTGTAACAATTTTTAGTAAATTTTTTAGTAATTTTTTCCCTCTTCTGACCTTTTCAATCTTTTTTCTACTTCTATCTCTTACTTTCTAAACTCATCCCAAATAATTTTCTTTCCCTACTTACTGTTTACCTTCTGTTCCAACATGCTTCTACATTCCACCAACACTTTTACACTTAACGTACAACATTTAGGAAAAACATCACAGGTTAATTCATGCCAGATGCACATTCGCTGCAGATCTAATTTTCCCTGTGACTTAAACAATTCATTCGCTGGACCTGAGTCAGGTGAAGGGTGTTGATCTTGTTGATCAGCCTACTATAGAGAAAAACACAGGAACACAGATTAAAAGAAAGACACACAAACAGAGTAAGGGTCTTTATCAAACACTCTACATTCCTCTTTCTTTAGTTTTTCTTTAGCCTCTCTTATTATTTGATCTTCAAACAGCTTTGATTGATTTAGCTTTTTAAACACTCTGGTCTCATTACTCCCTCTTTTTTTTGTACCACTGATTTTCCCCTCACTAGTTACAGCTGCAATGACCTGTGTTACTGAGCTTTACATACCTTCATGTAACTCAAAGGATCCTGACCATACATTTTCCTTAGCACCAAAGTTTTGTCCCAGACAACGTGGAGTGCTGCAAGTGTGTAACAGAAAAGAGTAACTGCACTAAACCACCCTGCTTCAGACAGAGACCCTTCACTAGAGTGCTGCAAGAGCTGCGAAGTGTGTAAAAAGTAAAGAAAAGAAATAGAAAGCACACTAAATCAGCTCTACTTCAGACAGCTACCCTCTTCTCATGTGCATGTAACCTTAAAACGTAAACATATTACTGTGGAGTAGAACTGTGCTCACCTGGAAAAAAGCAGTCTGTCACCCAAACGATGTTTCATGCAATCTGGGTGAGTGATTAGATGCTTAACCGTGTCTAATCACTTCAGCCAATCATTCCACAAAAATGTAGCACCAGATCTTCAGAAATACCAACTGAGATATTGGAAGCAATGTTCGTGATGCCAAAATGTAGTGGAAAATATTACCTTCTGAAGATTAATAGAACAGCTCCAACTACCAAAGTGTTACATACAGTTATATAGTTCACTGCACATACACCGCCCTCCACTAATATCGGCCCCCTCGGTAAATATGAGCAAAGAAGGCTGTGAAAAATTGTCTTTATTGTTTAACCTTTTGATCTTTTGTTAAAAACAATTCACAAAAATAATCTGCTCTCATGGATATCAAACAACTGCAAACACAACACAGGTTTATCAAAAAAAAAAAAAACAACTTTGTTAAATATACAAATGCAACAATTATTGGCACCCTTTTAGTCAATACTTTGTGCTGCCTCCCTTTGCCAAGATAACAGCTCTGAGTCTTCTCCTATAATGCCTGATGAGGTTGGAGAATACATGGCAAGGGATCTGAGACCATTCCTCCATACAGAATCTCTCCAGATCCTTCAGATTTCGAGGTCCACTCTGGTGGACTCTCCTCTTCAGTTCACCCCACAGGTTTTCTATGGGTTTCAGGTCAGGGGACTGGGATGGTCAGGGCAGGACCTTGATTTTGTGGTCAGTAAACCATTTTTGTGTTGATTTTGATGTATGTTTTGGATCATTGTCCTGCTGGAAGATCCGACCACGGCCCATTCTAAGCTTTCTGGCAGAGGCAGTCAGGTTTTCATTTAATATCTGTTGATATTTGATAGAGTCCATGATGCCATGTATCCTAACAAAATGTCCTGGTCCTCTGGCAGAAAAACAGCCCCAAAACATTAAAGAGCCACCACCATATTTAACCGTGGGCATGAGGTACTTTTCCATATGGCTACCTCTTTGTGTGCACCAAACCACCTCTGGTGTTTATTGCCAAAAAGCTCTATTTTGGTTTCATCTGACCATAGAACCCGATCCCATTTGAAGTTCCAGTAGTGTCTGGCAAACTGAAGATGCTCGAGTTTGTTTTTGGATGAGAGTAGAGGCTTTTTTCTTGAAACCCTTCCAAACAACTTGTGGTGATGTAGGTGACGCAAGTAACTTCTGCAATTCTCCAGCTGTGATCCTTGGAGATTTATTTGGCCACTCGAACCATCCTCTTCACAGTGCGTTGAGACGATATAGACACACGTCCAATCCCAGGTTGATTCATAACATTTCCAGTTGACTGGAACTTCTTAATTATTGCCCTGATGGTGGAAATGGGCATTTTCAATACTTGTGTTGTTTTCTTATAGCCACTTCTCATTTTGTAAAGTCCTTGGTCTTACCCATTGTTATGAATGACTAAGGGAATTAGTCATATTTATACCCCTGTGAAACAGGAAGTCATGGTTGAACAATTCCCTGTTCCTAGTCACTCAGATGTACTAAAAAATATGTAAAATATCAATGGGAATATACTTCAAATATATTTTTCTCACATGAATTCATAGGGGTGCCAATAATTGTAGCACACCAATATGTAACAAAGATTTTTTTGGATAAACCTGTGTTTGCAATTGTTTGATATCCATGAGAGCAGAGTATTTTTGTGAATTGTTTAAACAAAAGATCAAAAGTTTAAACAATAAACACAATTTTTCACAGCCCTCTTTGCTTATATTTACCGAGGGGGGCCGATATTAGTGGAGGGTTCTGTAGGTATTGCATCAAGAAACAGCTAATAGAAATGATAGCGTAAAGAGCAGTAAACAGTAGTAAATGAAACAAAGTCAATATTTGGTGTGACATAAAAATAAAAATAGTAGTCTCCAGTACAGTTAGTGCAGTTTTATAAGGAAATGAGCTGGTAAGTTTTATTGAGCATCTTGCAGAACCAGACACAGTTCTTCTGGACACTTTGACTTTCGCACTCGCTTCTTATTTCTGCAGCGAAACCCAGCAGCCTTCATTGTGTTTACTGTCTGAAAAGTGTCTCTTACTGTAATACGCTGCTTTCTTTAATGACATACAAACATTTTTCTGTAACATTTAATTTTGTGCTAGAAAACTAATGTTTGGGAATCTAAAATGTTTTTGTACTGACTTGATCATGTAGACGTCATAAAATAAAAAATCTATAACAAAGTTTGTACTAAAAAAAAACTTTTGCACAGTCCTGTATATGCTTGAAAGTACTGGAGGCTCAGTGATCAGAATCACATCAACGGATGGTGCACACTATATGACTGGTTGCTGTGAGAACATGCAGTGTGCTGTTGAGCTGCAAAATAAGTCAGTGTTAAAATCGTGTAGGCTTCATCTGGCTGGTCGTTGTCAGTTTGTAGATGTTTGGTTACTTCTCTATATGTACAAAAGTCATTATTATGTCAAATTATTATGTCATCATAATAATCATCATAATATGGAGAGCGGATCTCAATTTAAATGCTTTACTTAGCCATCAGGATCAACTGCCACAAATAGAGGGCATGTGTGCAGTAGTGTTTTATGTTGACCTTAAATAGTTCACATGTGCACATTCCATGGCACCCCCTCCCTTACTTTTTTTTCGGTAAATTGTTCCCACTTTTAGTATAACAGCGTCTCTAATTGTGATGTCAAAACAACACACTGAACTCTTTTTTTTCCCAACTTAATCATTACATCATCAACAACAAACAATAACCTAGGGTTTTATCAGTGTAAATGGCCACAAAATTAAATTAGTTTGAGCGTGTCACGTGCTTTACCCAGTAGGGGGAGTAATGTAAATTAGTCAGATCAGCAACAGAGAAGAGCCAAGTTTCATGTTCATCCATAGTTCATGAAGACAAATTAAGTTTATGGTGAATGGTGCTTTGATTCTTGATTCAACGCGGAGCGAGGTATGTGATGTAGAACTATGTGACGTGTTGTCATTTATTTCAGTATCATATGTGCACGTTTGTATGTATGTGTTGATTGTTGAGCTCTGCTTGTTAGTTGGTCATTTCAAATTGTCTTTATTCACTTTGTCATTTATTTTTTATCTGTGTCTTTGTAAATGTGTACTTTGTTTCTTGTATTTTTTTTTTGAGGCCTTTTGGCTAAATGCTCAAATGCAGTCTCTGATATGACAGAGGTGCCTGCTCCTTGAACAGTGGTGGGCTTCCATTCATTCATCAATAGTTAAACACCATGGTGGCTCATTATATGTGAGCCCAAGAAAAATTAATTTCCAAGCAGTGACCAATCCCACAAAAGAAATATTTTCTCAATCAATACACAATGACATTCATTTGCATTGTACTCTGTCCATACAGTGCTGTGAAATAGTATTTGCTCCCATCCTGATTTCTTCTGTTTTTGTGTATATCTCATAATAAATAGTTTTAGATCTTCAAACAAAATACACCATAAACAAAGTCAACCTGAGTAAACAGACAATACAGTTTTTTATTTTATTTTATTGAAGCAAAAAAAGTTATCCAACCCCTATCACCCATGTGAAAAACGAATTGCCCCCTTAAACTTAAAATCTGGTTGTGCCACCTTTAGCAGCAATAACTGCAACCAAACGCTTCTGATAACTGGAGATCAGTCTTTCACTTACTTCTAGGACTAGGACTTACTCCTAGGCTTTGGATCGTTGTCTTGCTGCATAATCCAGTTACACTTGAGTTTCAACTTATGGACTGAAGACCAGACATTCTCCTTTAGGATTTTCTGGTAGAGAGCAGAATTCATGTTTCCCTCAATTACTGCAAGTTGCCCAGGCCCTGAAGCAGCAAAGCATCCCCACACCATCACACTTCCACCACCATGCTTGACTACAGATATGATGTTCTTTTGGTGGAATTCTGTGTTTGGTTTACGCCAGATGTAACGGGAAACCTGTCTTCCAAACAGTTCCACTTTCATTTCATCAGTCCACAGAACATTCTCCCAAAAGGTTTGAGGATCATCAAGATGTGTTTTGGCAAAATTCAGACGAGCCTTAATGTTCTTCTGGGTTAGCAGTGGTTTTCACCTCGCCACTCTTCCATGGATGCCATTTTTGCCCAGTGTCTTTCTGATAGTGGAGTCATGAACAGTGACCTTTATCGATGTAAGAGAGGCTTGTAGGTGCTTTGATGTTGTCCTTGGCTCTTTTGTGACTTCCTGGATGAGTAGTTGCTGTGCTCTTGGAGGAATTTTGGAAGGTCAGCCACTTCTGGGAAGGTTCACTACTGTGCCAAGTTTTTCCATTTGGAGATAACAGCTCTAACTGTGGTTCTTTGGAGTCCCAGAGCCTTTGAAATAGCTTTGTAACCCTTCCCAGACTGATTTATTTCAATCACCTTCTTCCTCATCATTTCTGGAATTTCTTTCAACTTTGGCATAGTGTGTTACTGGGTAAGAGCTTTTAACAACTTCATGCTGTTGAAAAAGTTGTATTTAAGTGTTGATTTGATTGAACAGGGTTTGCAGTAATCAGGCCTGGTTGTGTCTAGTCCAGCTGAACCCCATTATGAATGCGGTTTCATAGATTTGGGGAATTAGTAACTACGGAGGCAAATACATTTTCACACAGGCCCAATTGGTATTGGATAACTTTTTTGCTTCAATAAATAACATTATCATTTAAAAACTGTATTTTGTGTTTACTCAGATTGCCTTTGTTTATCTTAGATTGTGTTTTAATTTCTGGGAAAAAAATAGTATGAGACATACACAAAGCAGAAGAAATCAGGATGGGGCAAATACTTTTTCACAGCACTGTATAGTAATCCTGTCTAGACTATATGAATGGCCACAACGCCTTCCTTTCTCTGATGCAGGTTTCAGGTATTTTTTAGTGTTTTGTCTCTGTATTCATAGATTAGAACTGTTCTTATAAATAGCAGATTTGAGTGGGAATGTGTGTTATTGGAAAAATATTGTAAAATACATGTTTATGACATTTTTTAAGTTCACAGGAATGCTTGAATAAGAAGGTACTTTATTCAAAATCCATGATTTCATGATTGACAGGTTCATTCATATCCTGTAGTGTAAACAGACACTCCCCTAAATCACAGCAAGGCACCAGAGAAGGGAGCAGAGGGAGAAACTCAAACCGTGTGCAGTGCACATCCAGCCTTACTGCATGACTTGAAATAATTATGTAGATCATAGATTAACTGATCTGATTATCATGTAGAATTTTTTTTTTAATGTAGTAAATGAAAAGCCAAATGATTAGATGAAAGTTAAAAGTGAACTTAAGTACAAAAGTGAAAATGCAGTACAGCAATCTATTCTATGGTCAGTAATGAAAATATCAGAATATAAAGAGATATACTGAAATATAGACAGAATTAAGTGGATTGTTAAATGAGAAAGTCAACACCAATAGAGCAGATATCCAGCTCATCATAACTCCTGCAGAAATCCTCCATGGACATCCTGCAACAGGAGATAGATAGATAGATAGATAGATAGATAGATAGATAGATAGATAGATAGATAGATAGATAGATAGATAGATAGATAGATAGATTGAAAAACTGGATGTAAATGCTCCTGTTTTTTCAATAAAAACCGTTCAAACAATTTAAAATAAGTAAATCAGATCCACATATCGTATATAAAATACACGGTATGTGGATAAAATGTGATAATATTCAGAACCTAGGTGTAATTTACACTGAGAACACTAGGGGGTGTGTTCCCCCACTTATAATAAAATTATATGAGTTTGTATAAAAAATGGATTCATGGATAAATATGTAATATGTGCTGTATATAATTCTACACATATACAGTGTATATTAAAGGTATTTTATACTTTATTATTATTATTATTAGACCTACCAAAACTCTCCATTGTTTTTATCTTCCAGCCATGTTTCACGCTCCTGAGTGCTCACCTCCTTCCACAGAGGTGATCTGGGGAAATAAATAAATAAATAAAAATTACCTACATCACATATTTCACGAAAATACATCACATATTTTAAAAAACATACCTCAAACTATCATACTAATAACATAGATGCTGCACTGAATTTCTGATCTAATCAAACGTTCATTTAGACAGAATTAATAACAATAAATGTATGTGTAAATGTACACACACACACACACACACACACACACACGATTCAACTGACCACTAGACGTCATTATCAAGCAATATTTCACTAATCACAGTTCTTATGTTTATAAGACAGGATGTTTTTTAGAAATCCCAGGTTACTAATTAAATAATAAAAAAATATGGGTGGGTGTTACTATATTAAAATAATTATTATTTTCTATAATTGCAAGTGTTTTAATAATCCATAAATGTTAAACAAACATCTCTTTACAAAAAACTTCACCATTTCACTGATTACACGGGTTTTTAATCCGTTATGTGGAGCGTCCACTGTACAAGTCCCTGTAAATGAGCTGTTACTATAGAAACGAGAACATTAAGCACAATAAATTAGCTATAAATTCATGCTGAATGCTGTAGCTCACATGCAGGAAAGTAAAGTCTGAACATATCACCTTCATTTTATAACTGACTTATTTGTGACTGGAATAAATCTATTGAGTTTTTTTTATTTATTTTTTTATATTTATATTGTGGATTGTCGTATTAATGTTTTCATTTTTTAATTGTTTTACTAAGAAAATATACCATTTATCTTCCCTATGATTTTCTGTTTTGCTTCATTTTACTTGTACTTTGCAGCTGGACTACTGATAAAAATAAATCACCACCCTCTGACCAATCAGAATCCAGAATTCAGCAGCGCTGTGGTATAATGAGTGCTTATTAAATGTCTGGGTTACGCATGTAACTCTGTTCCATGAGAAGGGAACAAGAAGTTGTGTGAGCTTCATGATGTGGGAAGTGCCTCCGCACGCGACCGGTATCTGAAGTCTGTGTGAAATCACGCCTATTTATAGGCCTGCCATGGTCAGGTGACGTGGCAATTAAGCGTGTCGCGTGATATAAAAACGGCACCTGTGAACCACGCCGTCGGACTCTATTATCTGAAGCGAAGACGCAATTCACAAGTATGCCCCAGTATGACAAAGCTATGCAACATCAGCGTCAGCGTAACCCAGACATTCCCTTTCTAGGGGAACTCAGTGATGCGTGAGCTTCACGCTGTGGGAACGAGTATACCCACACCGTCATACTGAGGGTATGGCCTGTCACAGAGGCTCCATCAGTAGGGGTGTGGCTGGCTGAAATGGGGCCACATAGACCCTAATTGTAGAAGGAGTCAACCTTGCTGAGAAACTTTCCTGTAAGAACTCCAGGACTGTAGCCATTGCACAGTTCACTGGGTCACAATGACGTTCCTAGTGTTTAACATGGTCTCTACAACCTTGGTTGAGAGACCAGAATCTATGAGCTGGTGCTCCTCAGGGGTCAGACCACAGTTTCCATAGTTCTGGCCGAGGGTGACAAATCAACCCTAAGGCTTGAGACAATAGATCCCTGCAAACGGGAATCTCCCAGGAAGTGCTGTCCAGCAGAGATATTATCTCCGAGAACCATATATGAGCTGGTCAATAAGGCCAAACTGTAATACTGAATGAATGTGTGCGACCTAGACCACGCCGCAGCACACACATCCTGTAAGGGTTTGAGGAGACGACCCCCTAGTGGAATGAGCCCTTATGCCCAGAGGCGTAGTGAGCCTGTGCGCCTCATAAGCAATAGAGATTGCTTCCACTACCGCAACATTACCGGCTGGGCAGCAGACATAGGTACTTAGGAATCATCCGGCCTAGGATATAAGGAGGCCTTGGCTAATCCAGGGGCAAAGTAAAGGCAGGAAGGGGCAACAGAGAGAGCTTGTAGATCTCCTACTTGCTTGAGAGATGTCAGGGCCAGCAGAAGAGCTACCTTTAGAGTCAGAAGCTTCTCTGAGGCTGACTATAAGGACTTGAATGGGGCACCTGACAGACCTTCCAGTATCACAGAAAGGTCCCAGGAAGGTATGCGTGGTCTGCAGATGGGCCTCAGCCGCCTGACGCCACACATAAATCTCAAAGTTAGAGAATGTTGCCCCACAGAGGCTCCATCAATAGGGGCATGACTGACCGAAATGGGCAGCTATTGTGCAGTTTACTGGGTCTAACTGGCGTTCCTCACACCACAATAAAAAGTTGCCACAATTGGCTGCATACTCCCATCTTCTTTGCAGACCAGGAAATAATGGCTGTAAAAAACCTCCCTCGCTCATAGGAAGGGGTACATGTTCTATGGCCCCTTTGTCCAAGAGGGATCTTCCTTCCTACGATAACGTCGGGCTCTGCTCTGTGGTGAGCACACCTCTGAACCGGGGGGTTGAGCTCTGAACTGGACCCAGTAACCTTTTTATATTGTGGACAAAACCCATGGAGACACATTTGGCAGTGGTTTCCATGCTGCCAGATGGTCTTTTATTGACGTTAACTTTTCCACATTCTGTTGGAGGGAGAACATCCAGATTTTTGTGACAGCTTGCTGACCAGAGAAGACTGAAAACTTGGGACAATATTGGCTAGGGTGGGCTCTACAGTAATACTGCCTTAACAACCTCACGTCCCTTGATACCTCCCTCTGCAGCCCATCAGGACCGCTCCTTCTTTGCCTGTTTGGCATTAATGATCATTCTTAGATCGGGCCTTCTAGCAGGCTGCGACTATGGCCGCCCTGTCCCCCTGGCTTTCCGTGGGGAGGAGGCGGGCCACCACACTCGCCTTTCTTCTTCTTCTTTTCGAGGGCAGCTGCAGCATGCTCCACCCCCAAACACTTCACATAGAAAGTGTGTCCATCCCCGAAATAAAACCAGACATGGAAATCACTTCCTGAATTCTCTCATACACGCAAAGAGGTGAGGGACAGAAAAGTAAAGATATATATATATATATTCTTTTCTGAAATATAGAGAGAAAGTGAAAAGTTTTAGGAGCGTTCACACAGACAAATGACATGCTGTCTTTCGCTGAAGATAATAGAGGCTGACGGCGTGGTCCACAGGTGCCGTGATGCGCTTAATTGCCACATCACCTGACCAAGGCAGGCCTATAAATAAGCGTGATTTTACACAGACTTCAGATACTGGTCGCACTTCCCACAGCGTGAAGCTCATGCAACGTTGAGTTCCCTTAGAAAAGGAACTGTGATGGTTAGGACATGAGTGTGATTAATAATGTGTTATCAGCAGAAATGTACTTGTCACTCCAGTCTCCCTTCCACTCTCCTTTTCCCCACGGATTCAGCAGTCTCACCAGTTTCACCACCTTACCCTTACTCGTAACCTGAGAAAGAAACACACAATTTTTCAGTTAAACACTTTTACATGAATGTAATCAACTCTACATAAAACTCTCTGATGTTCACATTTACTTTCCAGATGGAATTTTTCTTTAATGGATTGAATACTGGAGGGCTTTCAAGACTTCATTAGAAAACACAGATACTGTATGCAACTCTGTTTTTTGGTTTGCATTTTTATCAAGTAAACACAATATACAGTGGGTATAGAAAAGAACCACCCCCTTTAAAATAATCACATTTTGTTGCTTTTCAGCCTGAAATGAAGACGCACACAGTTTTTGTTTTATCCAGCTGTATTTACTCAGTGCAACTTATAACATCCAAGTGATAGATATAACACCAACATGTAAGAAATGTTTTTTTTAAAAACAGAATCACTGAGTTGGAAAAAGGATCACCCCCCTCCTAAAAATGACTTGTAAACTCAATAAGGTGTAGCTAATCACCTTCTCAATGGAACACAAAGCCATTTAACTTTCAACTGTGATCAGCTGTGGTCATTTTGATTAGTTCAGCATGAAAAGAGCTTTCCTGGAGCATTTTGTAGTGCAACTGAAGCAAACAATCAACTATGGATGGCAAGGAACTGTCAAAAGATCTCCGGGATAAAGTTGTGGACAAGAACAAGTCAGGAGATGGATACAAAAAAATTTCAAAGGCTTTATCAATGCCTAGAAGCACAGTGAAGTCTATTATAAAGAAGTGGAAGGTATTTGGTACAACACAGACCCTCCCTGGATCAGGACGTCGCTCCAAACTGGATGAAAGAGCCAGGAGGAAACTGGTCAGAGAGGCTACGAAGAGGCCTACAGCAACTCTGAAGCAGTTGCAGGAATTTATGACGCAGAATGGTCATTGTGTGCATGTGACAACAATATCACAAATTCTCCACAAATGTGGCTTGTATGTGAGGGTTGCAAGAAAAAAGCCACCCACGACTGAGCTTTGCCAAAACGCACCTTGAAGAGTCTGAGGCCACATGGAAAAAGGTGTTATGGTCAGATGAGACTAAAATTTATTTATTTGGCCTCAACACCAAACGATATGTCTGGTGGAAATCCAATACACCTCACCATCCAAATAACACCATTCCTACAGTAAAGCATGGAGATGGTAATATCCTGTTATGGGGGTGTTTCTCTGCAGCAGGGACTGGAGCACTTGTCAGGATAGAAGGAAAATGCATGGGGCAAAATACTGTCAAATTCTTGAGGAAAATCTGCTGCCCTCTGCCAGAAAGTTGTCAATGGGAAGAAGGTTTACCTTCCAACATGACAATGACCCAAAGCACACAGCAAAACTGACCACACAGTGGTTGGAGGAGAAAAAGGTGAATGTCCTTGCATGGCCTAGTCAGAGCCCAGACTTAAACCCCATTGAAAATCTGTGGAATGACTTGAAGACTGCAGTCCACAAACGGTCTCCATCAAATTTAACTGAACTTGAGCAGTTCTGCAAAGAAGAGTGGGCAAATATTGCAAAGTCTAGATGTGCAAAGTTAGTAGAGACATATCCCAACAGACTAAAGGCTGTAGTTTAAAAATTAAGGCAAATTAAAGCAAGGGGGTGATCCTTTTTCCAACTCAGTGATTCTGTTTTTTTAATTTTGAAAATTTCTGACATGTTGGTGTTATATCTTTCACTTGGATGTTATAAGTTGCACTGAGTAAATACAGCTGGATAAAATAAAGACTGTGTCCGTATTCTTTTCTATAGCCACTGTAGGTTGTGGTTGATGTCTTTTTTGCTCATATTTACCAAGGGGGCCAATATTAGTGGAGGGCACTGTGTATATATACAATACAGGTTACTGAAATAGATAAAGATTGATTCAGACTTCAACCACAACCTACAGTGGGTATAGAAAAGAATCTCCCCCCTTTAAAATAATCACATTTTGTTGCTTTTCAGCCTGAAATGAAGACGGACACAGTTTTTGTTTTATCCAGCTGTATTTACTCAGTGCAACTTATAACATCCAAGTCATCCAAGTCATAGTTGAACAATTTCCTGTTCCTAGTCACCCAGGTGTACTAAAAAAGAATTAAAATATCAATGGAAATATACTTCAAATATATTTTTCTCTTCTGAATTCATAGGGGTGACAATAATTGTTGCACACCTATATTTAACAAAGTTTTTTTTGATAAACCTGTGTTGTGTTTGCAATTGTTTGATATCCATCAGAGCAGAGGATTTTTGTGAACTTTTTGGATCAAAAGATCAAAAGGTTAAACAACAGCCTTCTTTGCTCATATTTACCGAGGGGGCCGATATTAATGAAGGTATGTGTATGTGTACACAACATAAATATTTATATATAAATAATAGACAACAATGCCTATATACACATTTATGTGATGTATTTCCTTATTTATTTTAAAATGGTCATTTTATTTGTTGCTGTTTTTTGTCATTCCTGCAGAAGTTTATTATAATCATGCAAATAAACTGGCAAGAAATGTCATGAGAAAATGCCCAGATGTGATAAAAATCCTTATAAACACACACTGATACAAAACCTAGTTTAGTGACTCGCCTTGGTAACTCCAGTCACGGTGTAGGCGTGTCCCTCCACGATGCCGTTGGGAAGCACCGTGTTAGCGGGAGTGGGCTGAGAAATACATAACAGTATTGAAAAAAGTAAATACTGAATGAGGGCTCATTATGTAAAGTACAGGAAGCAAACAGCCAACATCCTGCTAATGTAAACAGGAAGCTGCAGTTAAATTCCACTTTACAATGTAAGGACAGGCTGCAAACACTAATGTGAGAATTCATAACTATCTAACGTGATACATTTTTCTGAATGTCAAGGCACAGTTCCAGGCTGCAACACCACAAAATGTGGACGTTTAATGGACTGAATACCTTCGGAAAACACTGTGTTAAAAGTTTTAAGCAGAATTTTAATCAAAAGGTTCATTTGTTCATATATATATATGAAATACTGGAGCCTGCATCCTCCAAACACTTAATATAAATGAAGCTCTATTAAAACAATTCACCTGGGCATTTTTAAAAAATCTATTTAGGAGCCTTATGTTTCTAAACAGAGGTTAAACAAGGTCAAGTTCCAAGTCAGAAAATACAAGTCAGAGTTCCAAGTTGTCATGAAGTTTTAGTACCTTTCACACCACCTGCATTTTAGAGCTGTTGAGACAAGTCATCCTCCCAATCAAAAGATCTGCTCCCCGTAATCAGTGAAGCAGAGGAATATTATTTGTCTCAGAGGTGTTTGAATACGGAATAAATCAGAATGTGGATCAAAGTGACTCCCATGTCATTTTAAATTAATATTATGTTTGTCTCACTGTTATTGAATCGATTTCCAGTGCTGGAGATTAAACACACAACTGTAACGCAACCTGATTCAACTCGCCAGGAAATTACGAGCTCATAATCAGGCATGTTAGTGCAGAACACAGAAAGTGTGCAGTCTGGGAGAGGAACTTATTCTTACAGATTTCTATCACATAAATTCGTTTTTAAACAGATCATCTGCACAGTTGCACAATGACCAAATGAAACAACACATAGTGGGCAGTGGTAGTTCAGTGGTTAAGACATTGGGCTACTAATCAGAAGGTTAGGAGTTCAAATCCCAGCACAGCCAAGCTGCTGCTGTTGGGCCCTTTAGTAAGGCCCTTACTGCTCTGGTGTATAAATGTAAGTTGGATAAGGTGTAAATAAATAAAAACAGGACTGTCTGGTGTAGTCCAAATCATACACAACAGGAAGCAGGTCTTTAACCTCTACAGACGCTTTAGCTTCTAACTTCTTACCTCAACAAGCACTGGCATAAAACTTGTGAAGTTAATTTAACTAGCTGCTATGCTATGAAATGCCGAGCCACATCTACGCTAGACGTTTAATTGATAATTAAATAAGGCAGGAGTAATTTAAAAAACAACAACAACTAATAATCCTTCGCCAATGACTTCTCTCTGATATTACATATAGAGTTATAGCCTTACAGTGTATCTAACACTGATCCCTGAGGAACGTGTTTTGGAACTAGTAGCTGGTTGTCTGATGCATTTAAACTGGACTAAATATATAGTTACATTAATATACTTCATGGTTTCAGAAAGTTAGCACAGGAACCAGACCTCCAACATATGGTTAACCTGAACACGAATACCATTTTAGGGCAGGATACAAACACTAATGTGTCTTTTGTATGTGTGTGTGTGTGTGTGTGTGTGTACATGTGTGAATAATTACCCCTGGAGGAGTACCACACCCTATTACAGCTCTGCGCTTCACTGCCTGTTCCATTAGATCCCAGAGATTATCAGAAGGTTTGCTCAGGTCGAAAGTTTTGTACGCTCCACCGGTGAAATCATGCAGACCATCAGATATAAACCCACCGTTCAATGCTGCATATGAGCCATACACTCTGATAATGAATAAATGAATATATATATATATAAAAAAGTCAATATAACATATAGTATTCTGGTTAAATACACGTTGTTATTATTACACGTACTTGGCGTAGGCTTTCTCCAGCAGCGCAGGCCAGAACTCATTACTGGTTTTGCAGTTAACAAAGATCAGTTTTCCGTTGAGGGTCGGTAACTGGTCGTCTATTACAACATCCACCCACTGGCCGTTTCTGTGGAACTGTGGAGAAATAACGAGACCGTTACCACCGTGAAGATTATTTTCCTCTAACAGCACGTCCCCAAATGTTTTATTCCACTTACACCACAGCAACTTGCCAACAGTTACGATGTTTTATTGATTAAAGAATGAGACGTTGTATATTTTATCCATTTATAGTTTTATTTACTGATTCTGCAAAACAAGTCAGTTCCTGTTCTCACTTACGTTATAGCAGCTATAAACAGTCGTTCCCTCGCCAGCCATCTCTTTACTCTCTCTCATGAAGTTAATAAAACCAAATCAGGTTACTATACTCACCCTGAAATGGAAAATGCCTGCGTAATCCTTATTAAACGACTGATCGTTAGGAACCACTTCATCCATGATGTCCTTCTGGAATGTAATCGCTCCAATTGCAGCCAAAAACCAGCAATTTCCTAAAAATTACAAATACACAGGGAAAAAAAATAATTTTTAATCGAATTTATATTTCCACTGCAGTCCCCAATATACTCACACTAATATTTCCCAATTTTAAGCTTGTTTTTTTTTTTTTTTTTTTTTTTTTAAATAAGAAAAAAATAAAGATTATTTTTTGAAGGGAACATGATTGATGTGCTTCTCCATCAATAATAAATAATAACCTATTTTTTTAATGAGTAGAATTTTTAACTAAAAATGTGTTGTAGCACTTAAACAAAATATATCACTTACAAAGTAATTAATTTAATACGGCATGCTGATACAGCTAACTAAAGTTTTTAAAGAAAAATTTATTTGTAACTTTACTAAGGATTTAAATTTTATTTACCCAGATCTCCTTGAGAGTAGTCAAACCTGGACTCGCCATCTACAATAAGACAAGGATCATCCACTAGTTCCTGATAATAAAAAAAAAATACAAAAAGTAATATTATATTTATTATTATTTAGCCGTGTTGTGCCCTGTTGTCGTGAGCATCTGTAAATTTTATAGCTTCACAAATGTCACTAACACAAACCACAATTTATCATCTCATCATCTCAGTACTAATGAATAAAAACAGCCCTGATGGGAACACAGCTCGAAATTCCTCTTTAATAAGAGACGGAGGGAAATGGAGGTGCTCTAGTTATAATAATGATATTTACAGTTCCATAAGGAAAATATCAAGTCAACAATAACATTGTAGAAAATACAGGGATCAGGTCTGTAACCACCACAGACATGGTTGTTGGGATATTATGTAAATGGTACGTTATATTAATGTTATGTAGCTGGTCTTTATTTGGAGTTAATCTGAATAATTTCATTGATGACAGCTGTATGATAATTACTTTTGAACATGAGATTGAATGTGATTGGTTCATTCTGAACTTGGCTACGTTCCCAATTATAAAAGGGTGTGGACACTTATGCAACCAGGTTATTGTAACTTTTTTTTTTTTTTACCTAAAATGTTTTTGACTGTTTTCACTTAATTTTTATACGCTGTAATTTCACACTGAGGGTGGGACAAGTTCTTTTTCTTTTTTATCTTGGTTTTAATTTTTCATCATAAAAACCTGCCATTTTAACAGGGGTGTTTTTTTATATCCACTGTACTGTCTGTCTGTCTGTCTGTCTGTCTGTCTGTCTGTCTGTCTTAATGCCTGATTGTCTCTTTGATTGCCTGTCTATCTGTCTATCAGACTCTATCATGGTCTGTCTGTCTATAGAGGAACAATTGGCCTCATTTATCAGTCTTTTAGTTAAGGACATTTAGGTGAATATACAGCTCACTGCAGCTTGAGACATGATCGGTCCTGTATCAGTCGCTTATTGCCGTCTCTAATAAAGTGTTACGTATGATTAAAAGAAAATGCTGCTGCAAAACAGAACCGATTACACACCACCTGAACTGTCCTCCTGTTATACAGCAGCATTTCTCCCTAATCGAATGACTGGTCGTAGTTGTTTAAATTTATGGATTTTTGTTGGATTGCCTTCTTTTTTCTTCTTCTGTTTTTTTTTTTTTTTTTAATTTAATATTTCTTTAGTTAATCGAAATAAATATTTATGTGTAAATTTACACACACTCAGAAGCACAAGTAGGATATGAACATTATTTCCTGAACTTTTCAAAAATCTAAATTTCTTGTGTAAATGTCGTTTTAAAGATAAATCCGTTCTCATCCAGCTGGAGAAATGAGGCCCATTGTGAATAGCAGACTGTTATAATGAACACACACAGGTTTGAACAGGAATACGGTCTGGTTAGAATTCCTCAGTCAGTGTGTGAGTGGAGACGTGTTGGAAACTGTGTGAGCAAGAAGAGAGGAGCTTCTGCATGAAGGCAGAACAGAACAGAAAAATAACCCACAAACGAGGACCTGAGGCTAATCTCTAAGTGACAAACAGTTTCAGAAAATAACCATTTTTAAAAACTAGTATTTTCATGTAAATCTAAACTAGAATGAGAAATATTCTTTTGGTGAATATTATTTTGTTTCTATGCGAATACAACTGATTTACTCGCCTTATTTCCTATTAGAAACATACATTTTTTACTTTTTGTAATGTTTAAGAATAAAAATCAAATTCATAAATGAATCAGGAGATGACGAGAAAAAAAGAATAATGTTAGTAATTAATAGGGATAATAATAATCGTTTGGCAATTAACATTTTTTTGGCAGTACCTTATAAAGGGAAGAAACTAACTAATAAGGAGAGGAAACTGTGACCATGTAAGTGAAGGATAAACAGATGGAGCTCTGGGACAGAATGAGTTAATAAACTCATCTTCAGGATTTTAAGACCATTTGTTCTCAAAAATAAAAAAAAAAGTTACAATAACCTGGTTGTATAAGTGTGCACACCCTTTTATAATTGGGGGTGTGGCTGTGTTCAGAATGAACCAATCACATTCAATCTCGTGTTCAAATGTAATTACCATACAGCTGTCATCAATGAAATTATTCTGATTAACTCCAAATAAAGACCAGCTGTAGGATTTGCTTCACATCTTCTTGGTTTCATCTGACTGATGAAGCCGTGGTCCACAAAGAGCTGACAAAGCATGTACGGTATCGATCAGGAGAGGGGTATAAAAGAATGTCCAAAATATTAGATGTACCATGGAACACCGTGAAGGCCATCATCAACAAGGGGAGAAAATGGCGCACCACAGTGACCTTACCAAGAACAGGATGTCCCTCCAAAATTTACAAAAGGACAAGACAAAAACTTGGGAGGCCGCCATGAGACCTTCAGCAACATTAAAGGAGCTGCAGGAAGATCTGACAAGTACTGATTACTCTCTGCATGTGACAACAATCTCTCATGCTATGGGGTAGGGGGGCTAGACAGAAGCTCTTTCTCACAAAAAACATCCAAGCCCAACTAAATCGTGCCAAATCACCTAAACAGGGGTGTGCAGACTTTTTATATCCATTGTACATCCTCATTTTCTCACTCATTTATTTTACAGCATCTAAACCTGGTAAAAATACTTAATCTACAGCCGTGGCCAAAAGTTTTGAGAATGACACAAATATTAATTTTTACAAAGTCTGCTGCCTCAGTTTTTATGATGGCAATTTTCATATACTCCAGAATGTTATGAAGAGTGATCAGATGAATTGCAATTAATTTCAAAGTCCCTCTTTGCCATGAAAATGAACTTAATCCCAAAAAACATGTCCACTGCATTTCAGCCCTTCCACAAAAGGACCAGCTGACATCATGTCAGTGATTCTCTGGTTAACACAGGTGAGAGTGTTAACGAGGACAAGGCTGGAGATCACTCTGTCATGCTGATTGAGTTAGAATAACAGACTGGAAGCTTTAAAAGGAGGGTGGTGCTTGAAATTATTGTTCTTCCTCTGTTAACTATGGTTACCTGCAAGGAAACACGTGCAGCCATCATTGCTTTGCACAAAAAGGGATTCACAGGCAAGGATATTGCTGCTAGTAAGATTGCACCTAAATCAACCATTTATCGGATCATCAAGACCTTCAAGGAGAGAGGTTCAACTGTTGTGAAGAAGGCTTCAGGGCGCCCAAGAAAGTCCAGCAAGCGCCAGGACCGTCTCCTAAAGTTGATTCAGCTGCGGGATCGGGGCACCACCAGTGCAGAGCTTGCTCAGGAATGGCAGCAGGCAGGTGTGAGTGCGTCTGCACACACAGTAAGGCGAAGACTTTTGGAGGATGGCCTGGTGTCAAGAAGGGCATCAAAGAAGCCACTTCTCTCCAGGAAAAACATCAGGGACAGACTGCTATTCTGCAAAAAGTACAGGGATTGGACTGCTGAGGACTCGGGTAATGTCATTTTCTCTGATGAATCCCCTTTCCGATTGTTTGGGGCATCTGGAAAAAAGCTTCTCTGGAGAAGAAAAGGTGAGCGCTACCATCAGTCCTGTGTCATGCCAACAGTAAAGCATCCTGAGACCACTCATGTGTGGGGTTGCTTCTCAGCCAAGGGAGTGGGCTCACTCACAATTTTGCCTAAGAACACAGCCATGAATAAAGAATGGTACAAAAACATCCTCAGAAATCAACTTCTCCCAACCATCCAAGAACAGTTTGGTGATGAACAATGCCTTTTCCAGCATGATGGGGCACCTTGCCACAAGGCAAAAGTGATAACGAAGTGGCTCGGGGAACAAAACATCGACATTTTGGGTCCATGGCCAGGAAACTCCCCAGACCTTAATCCCATTGAGAATTTGTGGTCAATCCTCAAGAGGCGGGTGGACAAACAAAAACCCACAAACTCTGACAAACTCCAAGCATCGATTATGCAAGAATGGGCTGCCATCAGTCAGGATGTGGCCCAGAAGTTGATTGACAGCATGCCAGGGCGAATTGCAGAGGTCTTGAAAAAGAAGGGTCAACACTGCAAATATTGACTCTTTGCATAAACTTCATGTAATTGTCAATAAAAGCCATTGACACTTATGAAATGCTTGTGATTATACTTCAGTAACAGTAACATCTGACAAAAAGATCTAAAAACACTGAAGCAGTAGACTTTGTGAAAATTAATATTTGTGTCATTCTCAAAACTTTTGGCCACGGCTGTAGATGTCCAAACAGCTGAGTCACGGGCAGCCAAACAACGTCTAAAGACCCACCTCTTCCTGAAGTACTTAAATTAGCACTTACTTAAATTAATTAATAAAATTTTTTTAGACTGGTGGTATACTTCATCTACTGAACCAGTATCAGGACGTATTTATTGATAGAGGCTTCAAAGCTCTTCTGTAAGTCACTCTGGATAATCTTCCAAATGCCATAAATGTAAATGTAAAATATTACCAAGTTACCATGACAACCACAGTTCATAACTAACACACACTCAAATACCATGTTGGTTCTGTAGTTAAAATATTATGCAGCTAAAATGTGGGTTATTTAGTAACACACTAGTGTTAACTTTATTATGCTAAATAAACTTTTTCAATTTAACTTTAAACCGATTAAAACAATATAATATGCTGTATAATATAGTATTAAATGCATTGTGCAATGCAAGAGTTCAGTTGTGATAAATGTGAGCATTACCGATGGCCTCTTCCACACCAGTTTATTCACTTTGTTTAGTGGCAGCAGGCCCGAGCCGATGGCGCGCCGATCCGCAGGAAACTTGTCGTCCACAAACTTCGTTTTACTTATCAGACATTTCTGACGCAGTTTGAGAAACTCCTGAGCCTGAAAGTTCTGCGGGTTGTAGCGAGAACCGGCCGCATCCAACCTGCGCCGTTTATTCTTCCGAGGAGCCATGTGGAGAACTCTGAGTAAAGAGAAACACAAAAACACTGCAAACTCCACTGAAGCCAAACAACTTTATTTATACCACAGCGGTGTTGGTTAGTTCTCTATAACAGCAGCTCTGACAGCAGTGCAGCTGCAAATCACGGGTTTATATTAATGCGCCCGTTCTAATACTCAGAAGAGAGACTGAGGAAAATGGGGGTCGGCTGTTTGTGAGCCTGTCGGTGGTAACGATTAATGATACTAATCAATATACATTTGCGATCAATGCAAATGATATTTAATTATTAAACATGCTTTAAATATTTTGTTATACTCCTACATCATATGATAGATAGACAGACAGTAGGGGTGTAACAATACACAAAATTCAAATTTGATTAAATTTCAATACAGCAAATGTGTATTAGGTTTCGATTTTCGGTTTAAAACATTCAACATCGACACATTGACATTAGCACTGGTTGTATCATTAACTGTCTTGTTGTATATAAGTAGTTATTACCTACACTTTATGTCAAAATTTGACTTAAAATTTGACCCCCTCACGTTATGTAATTTATGGCCTCATGAAGGCCCCATGAACATGTGTAATTTAGGGCAATACATTTATGACTTTTTCCTGTCTTCTGTGTGTGTGTGTGTGTGTGTGTGTGTGTGTGTGTGTGTGTGTGTGTGTGTGTGTGTGTGTGTCCTGAAAAAGCTGTTGGTTAAATAAAGATTGTGGACGGGTCAAAGTTTTTTGTTAAATTGATGTGTAAGAGTGGCCGATTCTTGTTCACCATAACTAACCCGGATCTGACTTTAGAGTCTGGGGCACTTCTGGCAATGACTCGGCTTGGTTCAATCAGATGCCCTAATATTTATAACAGTAGCAAATATATTTAGATATAATGCAGCATATTCTTTTATATACAGGTGCATCTCAATAAATTAGAATGTCGTGAAAAAGTTCATTTATTTCAGTAATTCAACTCAAATTGTGAAACTCGTGTATTAAATAAATTCAATGCACACAGACTGAAGTAGTTTAAGTCTTTGGTTCTTTTAATTGTGATGATTTTGGCTCACATTTAACAAAAACCCACCAATTCACTATCTCAACAAATTAGAATATGGTGACATGCCAATCAGCCAATCAACTCAAAACACCTGCAAAGGTTTCCTGAGCCTTCAAAATGGTCTCTCAGTTTGGTTCACTAGGTAAGCCGCAAACATTCATTGCCAAAGAAGCTGGCTGTTCACAGAGTGCTGTATCCAAGCATGTTAACAAAGTTGAGTGGAAGGAAAAAGTGTGGAAGAAAAAGATGCACAACCAACCGAGAGAACCGCAGCCTTATGAGGATTGTCAAGCAAAATCGATTCAAGAATTTGAGTGAACTTCACAAGGAATGGACTGAGGCTGGGGTCAAGGCATCAAGAGCCACCACACACAGACGTGTCAAGAAATTTGGCTACAGTTGTCGTATTCCTCTTGTTAAGCCACTCCTGAACCACAGACAACATCAGAGGCGTCTTACCTGGGCTAAGGAGAAGAAGAACTGGACTGTTGACCAGTGGTCCAATAGCCTCTTTTCAGATGAGAGCAAGTTTTGTATTTCATTTGGAAACCAAGGTCCTAGAGTCTGGAGGAAGGGTGGAGAAGCTCATAGCCCAAGTTGCTTGAAGTCCAGTGTTCAGTTTCCACAGTCTGTGATGATTTGGGGTGCAATGTCATCTGCTGGTGTTGGTCCATTGTGTTTTTTGAAAACCAAAGTCACTGCACCCGTTTACCAAGAAATTTTGGAGCACTTCATGCTTCCTTCTGCTGACCAGCTTTTTGAAGATGCTGATTTCATTTTCCAGCAGGATTTGGCACCTGCCCACTCTGCCAAAAGCACCAAAAGTTGGTTAAATGACCATGGTGTTGGTGTGCTTGACTGGCCAGCAAACTCACCACACCTGAACCACATAGAGAATCTATGGGGTATTGTCAAGAGGAAAATGAGAAACAAGAGACCAAAAAATGCAGATGAGCTGAAGGTCACTGACAAAGAAACCTGGGCTTCCATACCACCTCAGCAGTGCCACAAACTGATCACCTCCATGCCACGCCGAATTGAGGCAGTAATTAAAGCAAAAGGAGCCCCTACCAAGTATTGAGTACATGTACAGTAAATGAACATACTTTCCAGAAGGCTAACAATTCACTAAAAATGTTTTTTTATTGGTCTTATGAAGTATTCTAATTTGTTGAGATAGTGAATTGGTGGGTTTTTGTTAAATGTGAGCCAAAATCATCACAATTAAAAGAACCAAAGACTTAAACTACTTCAGTCTGTGTGCACTGAATTTATTTAATACACGAGTTTCACAGTTTGAGTTGAATTACTGAAATAAACGAACTTTTCCACGACATTCTAATTTATTGAGATGCACCTGTACTTTTATTTATTATAAACGCACGTCGTTGTGCTCTCAGGTGATTTCATCTCCACTCACACAGCAGTGGGAGGGGTCTTGTACCTGTAGTAGTGGGAGATGGCAGCCGTGTTTGTGCGGGTAGGACGCGAACAAAACAAGAGATATGGGACCATTTAGATAAAACAATTGGGGTAAGCATCGATTCATATTTACTTTTCGAGTATTGTACTTGCAGATGTTCATAAAGGACCTTGTAAAAAGTGAATGTTCACGCTGCACTAAACTTTGACGAGCAGCACTCTGACCCGTGTATATACAAGTAGAAAGAGCAGGTCGTTTGTATTTTTACTTTCCACACTCTTCTTATTTTTATGAACGCAATTGAATTATGCAAACAATGTTTTTATTCCATATTTCTTCAGGGACAATAAAGGTTTTATGAGAGTTACGAGGATTTGTTTTTATTATTAAGTAATAGGCTACTATAACTCCACGCATTTTTTTTCAGTGGTGGCTTTTAAGCTGGGCAGATGAACGCTGTCTGTATATTCAAACACTGGTAACCTTTGTTATTACACATATATTTCACAGAAAGGCTTGTGTAAGTTTTAAGTTTACATTCATACTGAGCTTGAAAATGGTACATAGAGGACTAATTTCAAATCTTGCATAACACTGATGTGTTTCTGTAGCCGGTGGAGACTGATAAAGGTGTCCACGCCCCGAGGTTCTGGATCAACAGGTCGGTTTTGGAATTCAGTCAGTTTTACTGTTTAAAACATTATTCACAGTGTTACTGTAGAGTTTAGTCAGGTGACCGTTTTTAGGTGAACTGATATAAGCCTTTTTAAAAACACGACTGAAACGAATTAAATGGATAAAAGGTTTCTATAAAGACAAATTGGCATTTTTAGTTCCCCAAAGAACCTTTTAGTGTTAAAAAATGTAACTATTTCGGACTCTTTGATTGTACAGCAAGGTCCTATTTGTTTTATTTATTTATTTAATTCTTATTTTTTGTTTGTCAGCTTACAGCAAACAATCTTGTTTATCATGCAGCTTCATGTTAATATATAAATAGACTATTTTTCATGTTAGTTGATGTTCATAATGTATTAACTGATGTTAACATTCAGCTTTTAAAATAAAAATGGAGGTAACACTTTGCAATAAGGTTTTATTTGTTAACATGAAATAACGATGAACAAAACCTTTTCAGACACTGTATCTGTTATCATTAGGTAGAGTTCATTACACCGCCCCGCATCTAGAAAAAAAGTTTATACTGTTTTTCAAATCCCACTTGTTTTTACCTATTTTGGTCACGTTGAGTTCAAATATGCCACTGAAAATTCCCTCACGTACAGTTTTCCCACAAAATAAGAATGAAGTTTTTTATAATTTTGCTATGTTTATATTGCTTTCAGGGTTTTATTTAAATTGGTAGAAGCTGTCAAATTTCACTATTATTATTTATTAATTACAACAATAGACACACAAAACATAACACTTGTTTACAACATGAACAGCAGACAAATAGTCTGTGAAACGTTTGTGAAAATCTCTAAATAAAGTTATTTCAAAAGACGAACATTATAATAATATGCAGAGTGCTTAAGGAGTGAACTTCCTTTTGAGGGATTTTCTGGACTGGCAAAACACCCACAGATGTGGCAGAAATCATCTGGGCTTTGCTTTTTTGTGTGCATGTAAATGTGCCTAGCATTCATATAAGGGCTAATCAGAGGAAAAGTGTTAAATGTTGATCACCTATTGTACATAAACATAGTGTTTCCTGTGTTGGTGGCAGTGGATCTGGCAATAGCTCTAACGTTTATGGTCCATCTTAGGCAAAAAAGCTCTACACTGGACATCAGGCTTTGTGAAACGTTGTGTTGTTCTAGAGCAAAACTAACAGCATATCTGGACTCAGCATCTCAGTATCAGTAAGAAACAACTATCAGATCCTATTCAGCAAATCTGATGCAGGGCGGCGTTATGAATTAATATGAAAGAACAATTGTATTTTTATTAAGTAGTTTTAACCAGGATGAATAAGTTCTGTAAAAAAAAAAAAGTAGTTCTTTGTTAGGTCATGTTAGTCAGTGTGTTAACGAATGGGACCTTATAGTAAAGTTATGCCAAATGTGTTATTACAAGCGGGTAAATGCTTGGTTTGACCTAATAGAACAGATCCAGATTTCATGATCAGGTATAAAATGGTGTAAAATGTGAGTATAAAACAGATAAATCACAAGAGAGGGCAATCTGTAGTACATCAGTCTTTCTATATGTCTGCATAGAGCTTGACATAATGGGGCTGGTTTGCAGTACATCAGTCTTTGCCAGTGTGTGCAGATTAATGGCAGACTGTTGTTTATGATTCAGCGTGTGAATGTATGGTATTTTAGGAATGTTACCACTAGACTACTATTACTAATAAACTGCTGATAACTTTTCAACATACTTGAGCTTTTTCACTCCTTTAATTACTAATTGCTTCATAACCGATGAAACAGTTTACTGTTTATGTCTTAAAAAGTAATTCAGGGGACCCATTAACACAACTTAATTAAACACGTGGTTGCAAGATAAAAATTCTAATTTATTAATTTAATTAAACCTTTTAAGTTGCAAACATTATTTTGATGAGTTGTGTTGACGTAATAATGTTGATAATTACATCAACTTAATATTGTGTGTAATTTAAACTAAAATATCTGCATTATTTGATTTAAAACAAAAATTAAGTTGTAGTAACTTAATGAAATTGGCTTGATAATGTAATTTTTCTCCAACTTGAGTTCAGGATTTCAAGCCCCCCACCCCTACCCACTTAACAGGCCTGGAAATATTTAGACAGATAAGACTGTGTTGTGACTTTATCAGTGACTGAATTCCAAAACAGACGTGTTGAGCCAGAACCTCGGGGCGTGGACACCTTTATCAGTCTCCACCGGCTACAGAAACACATCAGTGTTATGCAAGATTTGTAATTAGTCCTCTATGTACCATTTTCAAGCTCAGTATGAATGTAAACTTAAAACTTACACAAGTCTTTCTGTGAAATATATGTGTAATAACAAAGGTTCTTCTTCTTTTCCTTTCGGCTGTTCCCTTCAGGGGTCGCCACAGCGAATCGTCTGCCTCCATCTAGCCCTATCCCCTGCATCCTCTTCTCTCAGACCGACTACCTTCATGTCCTCCTTCACTACATCCATAAACCTCCTCTTTGGTCTTCCTCTCGGCCTCCTGCCTGGCAGCTCTAACCTCAGCATCCTTTTACCGATATATTCACTCTCCCTCCTCTGAACATGTCCAAACCATCTCAACCTGGCCTCTCTAACTTTGTCTCCAAAACATCTCACAACAAACATAACAAAGGTTACCGGTGTTTGAATATACAGACAGCGTTCATCTGCCCAGCTTAAAAGCCACCACTGAACAAAAATGTGTGGAGTTATAGTAGCCTATTACTCAATAATAAAAACAAATCCTCGTAACTCTCATAAAACCTTTATTGTCCCTGAAGAAATATGGAATAAAAACATTGTTTGCATAATTCAATTGTGTTCATAAAAATAAGAAGAGTGTGGAAAGTAAAAATACAAACGAGCTGCTCTTTCTACTTGTATATACACGGGTCAGAGTGCTGCTCGTCAAAGTTTAGTGCAGCGTGAACATTCACTTTTTACAAGGTCCTTTATGAACATCTGCAAGTACAATACTCGAAAAGTAAATGTGAATCGATGCTTACCCCAATTGTTTTATCTAAATGGTCCCATATCTCTTGTTTTGTTCGTGTCCTACCCGCACAAACACGGCTGCCATCTCCCACTACTACAGGTACAAGACCCCTCCCACTGCTGTGTGAGTGGAGATGAAATCACCTGAGAGCACAACGACGTGCGTTTATAATAAATAAAAACATATAAAAGAATATGTTGCATTATATCTAAATATATTTGCTACTGTTATAAATATTAGGGCATCTGATTGAACCAAGCCGAGTCATCGCCAGAAGTGGCCCAGACTCTAAAGCCAGATCCGGGTTAGTTATGGTGAACAAGAATCGGCCCCAGTACTTTACCGCCGTAACAAAAACACACGTGTCAGAGCGAGCCGTGGGCCACACTCGGCCCCGGATAATACGTGCCGATGCCGTGTCTGAGCCGCAGGCACCGCGGGGCTGCCGAGCTCGGGCCCATTACCACATGCTATCTGACGCTCGTCTAAGAAGAGTAAAAACAGAAAACGCCCTCGAGTTCGCCATCAACACATTCATTTTACCCAGATGACCATGTATTCAGTTCACCCCTCATGACCGGAGTCAGCGGCTCAGTTTAAAATAAATGTGATCTTTTTTTTGCATGTTGTCGTATTTTGATCATGTTGTTATCTGTATTATTGGATGTGATGTGTGTATAATAAAGTATTATTGGCTAAAGTTAGTTAAGATTGACACAGGATATTCAGATTCGATTCCACAAAAGAAAAACTCAGATGGTTTTTAAATGTTTGGGGATTTCAGTTCAGTGAAAGAGAACAAGAGTTTTTCTCAACAACGTAATCAACAAAATGTTTCAGCAGCTTCACAAACATCAGTCTGTTCATTTACTGAAACACTTTTACAATCAAATTAACAAAAAACTTTGACCTGTCCACGGCTTTTATTTAACCAACAGCTTTTTCAGAGCACACACACACACACACACACACACACACACACACACACACACACACACACACACACACGCACAGACAGGAAAAAGTCATAAATGTATTGCCATAAATTACACATGTTCATGGGGCCTTCATGAGGCCATAAATTACATAACATGAGGGGGGTCATGAATCAATAACTACTTATATGTAACAAAAAATTATACATATTTACATATGTATAATGTAAATATGCCCCCACTAACAAATAAACACGTAATCGTACACTGTTAAGTCCGTAATGTTATAATAGTCCAGCTGGACACGACTGAACACTGCAGGAGAGAGTATTTGCCCGTTGTGCAAGTTTAACTTTTAAAGTTTTCACCATTATAACAGGAATGAAAAACAAGATGCATCCAGTGCACATCTTCAGGTTTATTTCTTTCTGGCTCAGTAGTAATAACGTATAAATAGTTCTTACCTGAGCGTGTGTGTACTTGAGTGTTGTCTCTCGTCTCTCAGCTCTCTGTGAGACACAGCTCTCAGTTCCCAGGTGAATTTCCCCCCACCCAGCCGAAAACAGCTATAAATCATGTGATGAGAGTGACCTAAGCTGTGTTTATATGGGAGGAGTTTATTTCTATAGAGCTGTGGGCTGCAGGGCTTCTTTAACATGCAGATGTTCACATTCACATACTCACTCACATTCTGTTTCCACTCAGTGCTCTCATATGCTTTAACTGCTTATACACAGTATATATGTATATCTGTGTATCCACAACATTACAACACCATTAGATACATTGTTCATGTTATTGTTTTCATAATTAATATGAATTTTATTATGGATTATTCTAGGACGGGGTGTGCAATCTTATCCGCAAAAGGCCGGTGTCGGTGTAGTTTCTCTAATTCCATTGTTTAATCAGTTGAGCCTGGATTTCAATAGACTCAGGTGTGGCTTCTGCTTAGCTGCAATGAAAACCTGCACCCAAACCGGCCCTTTCCAGATAAGTTTGGACACCCCTGATCTAGAACAACTAGACTGATGTCATCGTTGGCTGCTGAGAAAATGGTTTCTTTTTAATAATAATAATAATAATTAGATTAAAAGTTATTTATTTTCATGAACATGGTAGCTCAAGTGGCAGTATAGCCATTTATTCAACAAATTAAGTGATTACAAATACAGTAATAACATAAAATTAAGCTAAACAAAAAGGAAATTACAAAGTAAACAATGTAGGAGTTAAACCTCTGAGAGTTTGTTATATGGTACAAAAGACAAGCCATTGGGATAACAAAGACACATATTAAAGACATGTTAAAAGATTGGCAGGATTCTCAACTCCAGTCCTGTCTTGCACAGATTCAGATTTTTTTCCGGCTCCAAACACACCTGATATGATCCAGATTATTAACACTTCCCTGGCTCTTAATCATGTTGAGAGAAAGCAGAGAAAGTGTGAAACTGTGCAGGACACACTAAACCACTTCTTTGAGATCTACCTTCCTTCAGGTTCCATCTCCAACTAAAGTCTAACACAAATGTTTTAGCTGATCGAGAACTTCTTAAGGCAGTGATTAGATGGCCATGTGGGCACCATTATGGTTGGAGCTAAATTCTTCAGGAAGGTAGATCTCCAGGAACAGGGTTGGTGACCACAGCTTGTAAACATTGGAATGAAATGTTTCAGGACCATGGTGCAACACAGAACAGTAACAAAACTATATAAAGTGCAAATACACAACAGTGGAGACAAGTGCAAGACAATAAATACACAGGACAATAAGTATCCATAACTTAGGCTGTAAACTATTGTGTAATGTAGCAGCACAAGTACAGCAGCAATACTGGCAGCAAAAACAAGTTCCATAATAACAAATAACTCATGCGGCTTTGTAAAGTGCAGTGGAACTGAGTCTTACTGGGTTAGGTGTTTGACTAGCCCAGGTGAGTGTTGGGAGGCAGCAGGGTGTTGAGTAATCTGACTGCCTCAGACAAGAAACTGTTGTGGAGTCTGCTGGTGGTGGCACAGGTGCTCCTGTACCTTCTGCCAGATGGCATGAGGGTGAAGAGTCCGTCAGAGGGGTCCTCCACAATACTGGTGGCTTTGCGGATGCAGCGGTTGTTGAATGAGATGTCGATGGTGGGTAGAGAGACCCCGATGATCTTTTCAGCTGTCCTCACAATCTGCTGAAGGGTCTGGCGGTCGGACGCTGTGCAGGTCCCGTACCACACGGTGAGACAGCTGGTCAGGACGCTCTCTATTGTCGCTCTGTAGAAGGAGGTGAGGATGGGAGAGGGTAGTTTGGCTCTCTTCAGCCTCTGCAGGAAGTGGACATGCTGCTGGGCTTTCTTGACTAGGCAGGTGGTGTTGAGAGTCCAGGAGAGGTCCTCAGTCATGTGCACACCAAGAAACTTGGAGCTTTTGACTCTCTCCACAGTTGTTCCATTGATGTGCAGTGGTGAGTGGTCCACTTGGGTTCTTCTGAAGTCGACAATCATCTATTTAGTCTTATCAACATTAAGAGAGAGATTGTTGTTTCTAGACCATCCTAGGAGCTGCTTCACCTCCTTCCTGTACACTGACTCAGCAGGGTAAATAGCAGTGGACTGAGCACACAGCCCTGGGGGTGCCTGTGTTCAGTGTGGTGGTACTGGAGGTGGATTTGCCGATCCTGACAGTTTGGGGTCTCCCAGTCAAAAAGTCCAGGATCCAGTTGCAGAGAGAGGTGTTTAAACCCAGCAGGCTCAGCTTTGTTATCAGTTGTTGTGGGACGATTGTGTTAAATTATGAACTGAAATCTATGAACAGCATCCTTACATAGCTGTCCTTTTTGTCCAGATGGGTCAGAGACAGATGGATGGTAGCAGATATGGCATCCTCTGTTGAGCAGTTGGGATGTTAGGATTGTAGGATTGTAGGATGGTAGGATTACTGAAATGGGTCCAGTGTGGTGGGAAAACTGCTCTTTATGTGTTTCATGACTAGCCGCTCGAAGCACTTCATGATGATAGGTGTGATGACACCTATGACACAGATGATTTCTTCTGCACAGGGATGAGGGTGGCCATCTTGAAGCAATGTTATTGATATCTGAGATGACATCTGCAAGCTGATCAGCACATTCCCTGAGCACCCGGCCAGGTATGTTGTGAAGACCTGCAGCTTTCTGTGGGTTAACTATGGACAGAGTTTTCCTGACATCTACTGCAGACAGACAAAGTACTTGGTTGGTTGGAGTTGGGATGGTCTTCCTCACCGGCATGTTGTTCTGTGCTTTGATCCGTGCGTAGAAATGGTTCAGTGCATCTGGGAGCGAGGCGTCACCATCACAGACAAGTGGTAGCTTTTTAGTCTGTGATGGCGTGAATGCCTTGCCACTTGCCTCCAAGTCTGTGGTGTTGTGGTATGTAGTAGCCTCTCTGAACATATGTCTGTGTGCTCAAAATGGTCCCGAAGTGCTGAGATGGCTCCCTCAGACCAGGTTCTCACCTGTTTCAGAACTGGTTTGGCACATTTCAGACGTGGTCTGTATGCTGGGATTAGCATAACAGAGATGTGGTCCGAGTAGCCGAGGTGGGGGCGGGGCACAGCCTTGTAAGCGCCATGAATGCTGGTGTAAACAAGGTCTAAAGCGTTTGTACCATGGGTTTCAAAATCAACATACTGGTGGAATTTTGGCAGCACTGATTTCAGATTTGCGTGGTTAAAGTCTCCAGTGACAATGAAAAATCCATTGGGGTGCGCTGTCTGTTACTGATAGCCCCGTAGAGTTCACTTATCCCCAGAAGGGAAATTTGGTGTGGACTCAGTATTCAGCATTTCTACATCACCTGTTACTCCTGAAATAATCCTAATCTACAATACACAGTACAAACACAGAACACATACAGAACACATTTGAGAGGAGAATGGATGGTAGAGCCAGACGGCTAGGGTTAGCCTTTAGTCTAGCACGGATGCCAGCTTGCTTCCATTGCCTTGCACATCATTTCCGGCGCCCCCTCTCTCCCAGCCAGCGGCTTCAGGCAATACCGCAGTCCGAGGGCGTGGTTCGCTTAGCAGTCCGAGGTTTATTCCTCCTGAGCTCTGTTCTTCAACGTTCAGTAAAAGTTAGCGATGTTAAGACGTTCACCAGTGCTTCCAATGTTGAATCAATTTATAACTTTTTTGAAATGTGTTTTTCTGGATGTTTTTGTTGTTATTCTGTCTCTCACTGTTAAAATACACCTACCATTAAAATCATAGACTGATCATTTCTTTGTCAGTGGGCAAACGTACAAAATCAGCAGGGGATCAAATACTTTTTCCCCCCACTGTAAATATATTTTTTAAACTTGTGTAATCGTTGACATGGTGAAGTTTTCTGTAAGGAGAAATGTGTTTGTGTAACATTTATGGAAGGAGTCTCCAGTGTCAGCGCTGTGTAACAGTCAGAGGCTGTAACTTTCAGTTTTCCGACATCTTCAGGACGGAGGAGTTTACGCTTCTTCGCGGTTTTGTGAGGGAACGACTGGGAAATAAACCTCAAGGACATACATAATGTGAAAATGATATTTATTTAAATCTTTATATGCTACAATACACATTCAGGCCTGTATTTTGAATGGCTCAAGTGGTTTGGCCTGTCAGATCAGATCCTCCCATTTCTTTAAGAACATAAACACCAGAGGGCCAGTGACAAATCTAAATCATAAACGTTTCGATTTTACTTATAGATTCTAACTAGATGTTTAAATGGTAGAAATCCATCTGAACGATAAGAGTTTACAGCGTCCTGCTATCTGGAGCGCTGCTGTAGTGCTCACTAACACAGAGGTTTCACTGGCTAATTGTGTTAATACTAAGAGAGCAGCAAAACTGGGTATAAAAATGCATATTGTTTATCCTTCATTTCTGAACAATATATTATCTGTACACGAAGATTAAAGAAATGTTTTAATAAAAACAAATTAGCAAAAAAATGCCAGAATATAGCCAGAGAAGTGAGGTTTTGTCCTGTTGTGTCCCGTTTTGCTTTTGTCTTTTTTCACCGTCACGTCGTCAGTTGGGTTTAATCCTGTGAAGGAGAGAAACACAGATCGGTGAAAACAGATCAAACTCAAGACATATTCACAGCATCATGTCGGACTCCCGGCCCTATAAACGTGAACTAAACTTCACTCTGAATGCAGGAACGTTATTTATGGTGGCCGCCATCTTGAAACGCTTCATTCGTGAGCTGTTTGGCTTTTTCACAACGAGTCACCAAGGGGAACTAATCAGTTTTCAATGAGTCGGTGCTTTTGTTCTGACTCCAACATCAGAGAATAGCCCTGATATCTGAATATCAAACAGATTCTACTCAGGTTTATGTTTTTATCATTTTAAGCCGGTCAGTGTTTTAATTATAAATCTTTTGGTCATGACTGAGATTCACTCCTCTTCTGTTCAGCAGATCACTGGACATACTGGACTGTAGCTTGGTATGATTCTATACCCCCAGGCCCCGCCCACCACAGCCTAACCCTACAATTACAGCAGGATAATAATGAACAATGAATAATAATAATGTAGTTTCACCTTAAACTTGAAGTTTTATTATTTTACAAACGTATCTATACAAAAATGAGATTATAATCTCTATATATATGACAATACGACAGTTTGGGCAGAGAAAAGATTTGGAGTGTGATATTCCCATTACTCAGTAGCACATTTATAAAGTAAAGTGTTTAATAATGACTAAATTCTCTTAAAATTGAATTTACATGGTGATAAATTTTACACTACACACATTCCGAAATGAATGATCCAGCATTTTTTATACCTAAAGTCAAATTACTACAAACTGTAGTGTATAACAAACCCCCATTATTTATAAGATATAAGCCGGTTTTACTTCATCATCAATGACAAAAATGAACGAGTAATTAGTAAATAATAACATTTAATATTATTAGTTAGCAAAGTTAATATGTATGGGTTTTAAATATAAACAAGAATTGTAAAAAAAAAAAAAATGTAATTAAATATATACATACTAAACCTATTACAGCCTTCTGTCCAATCAGAACAGCGCTGAGGTATATTTTAAAAAATACTGTATATCATACGATTTTGAATAATAATAATGATCAAATTACGACCCTCCCACCCCGACCATGCTTAAATGACATCTTTTAAGACTTTTAAATTTTAAATTGTCTTTTAAACTTCTTAAAATAAACTTCTACAGATACTTTGTTGTCATTGGTGCAAAATATAAGAAGCAACTTTAAACAGACGTCTTTTGGCAGATCGATCACATTTTATCACGTGTTATCCGAGTTACTCTCTTACTTTGAGTGTAGCGTGAGGAGGAAGGAGGCGGTTTCTTTGGGTTTGTGGGTGAACGGTACGATCAGGTAGTGTCCGGGTTTCAGTCTCAAATACTCCACAACCTCCCTGGTGTGTGATTGGATCTTGGACTGAGCCACCGGAGCTCTGGAGGTGAAGAAGGTGGCGGGAAACGCTTTCTGATCTTTTAGCTGAAGGAGGAAGAGTAGATGGGGATTAGTTAATGTTTAGAATGTTTTAGCCTATGTTGAGGCGTGGCCCAGGTGAGAACCCTGTAATAATGTAACTGTTATAAGATATAAAATAAAGTTCTACATACCTCTGGGGGAACCTGTAAGAACAAGAAGACAAACAATTCAGCCACTTTTCATGAAACAGACACAGTAAACTTTATATCTATTAATAATGCTAACAGTGATACTTAGATTTGATCTATAATTTATAATAATCTCTCTCTCAAAATAAACAAACACATATGTTTTCACACATTCAAGATATTCTCACTAACCTCAAACACGCTGAACCCAATGGGACGGTTTTCAATGTGGCGTCTGTGTCTGCTGTTGGGTTTCTGCATGAGAGACACCAGCAGGTTTAACCCCTGGGCCTCAGCCTTGTCCGTCTCTATCGCAGGAATCTTCACCCGATACTGAGGGTTCATCCAGAAACTCTCTAAATATATAAACCATGAAAATAATTAGAATAAAACTCTGCCAATACTCATTTACTCTCTCACAGCTCCACATCTGTGTCCACATCTGTGTCCACACCTCGCTTTGACCTGGAGATCCACTTAATTGATTGATTGATTGATTGGATAATTAGATAATAATTAATTTGTTGTGTTTGATGCAGAACCTATTCTGGGACACTGGACCTGAGGCTCCTGTCGTCAGTGTCTGATCTTCATCAACCACGCCTCCTTTCTGCAGTTAAACTACCCAACACTGTCTGAGCTTAACATGGCATTTCAGATTTTCTCCTGTAGTTTCTGTGTATATTAGCGTAAAGCATCTAAAATGAACATGATCATAAATAAAGTAAATCTGGTAGATCTACCGGAACTAAATGTACTGTGTCGTACATAAATACGTACGTTTGTACTCCATGGATCCCCCGGCTGTCCTCTCGTCCCACCGGCCTTCGTATCTTGCCGTCGTCCAGCTTCTTTGTGATGATCCATCGAGGAACGCTGGACTCTGACAGCAGATATCCACATTAGCAAAGCTCTTGCAGAAATCCTCCATCGACATCCTGAGGAAAGAAAGATATACAGTCATGTAACGTAAAAGCTTCCGGTTGTTTCTAAGACAAATGCAAACAGTGAAGAAGTTATTAAACTTAAACTTAAAATGTTTCCGCATTTAGAACTTTCATTTAGGAGGAGCAGTGAGAAAGTCTCCCGGAAGAAGCAGGTCGAGAAGATGCAGAAAGTGAGATTGATTTGTTTAACACTTGGTTCTTGTTTACTGCACAATTCCATATGTGTTATTCCAGTTATTTCACTAAGGGAACGTTAGAAATTCATCCATAATCTTATTTCCCTGGTGTATAAATACTAGAATTTCACAGTTCAGTTAAAAGTCACTTTCGTTCCAGCGAGCTGTGTGGAATCCTGTCCTGAAAGCATCTGACAAAACGCAGGGGCCGAAGCTTCATTAGATCTGCGATCAGCATAAAGGAGAGTGAACATGAGTAAAAACACCTGGAGGTGGATCAGTGATGTTTTGTGGCTCTTGTGAAGATTGAGATCATTATCAATTCTACTAACTCCCGGGATATATTTAAGCCCAGAACTTGTTTGCTTCTGCCATAGTTCCAAATACACAGAGACATAGTTAAAGAAACACAAAATGAATGTTCAGCAATCAGCATCTCAGTCTCCAGAGTTGTAGCCTACTGAAAGCCCGTGGAACTGAAGAGTGAAGAAGTCCACATGCACAAACTTAACGCAAACGCTGTGCATGGAGGAGTGTCTGAGATGCTCTACATCTGTCTCCAACCTTATTAGACATTACAGGAAGAGACTCAGGGCTGATGTTCTCTCCAGGGCAGGACTCCAGGTTTAAGTAAAACTTTACCATGTTCCTCTGTGTTTGAGAGCGTGTACTTTCGATATATTAAATTTTTTCATGAAGGGTGCCAATATTTCTCTAGGACACACTTTGCAAATGAAATGATAAATCACGCATACCAGAACTCTCCATCGTCTTTACTTTGCAGCAGCTCTGTGCGTTCCTCGGCGTTAACAGATCCCCACAGCGGTGATCTGAAGAACAGAGAAAGACATATGATGTCATTTTGGGAAAGAAACTGGGAAAGAAAAGTAAATTAATAGAAATTAAATTAATAAATGTATGACTCAGAGGTTTATAGTCTACAGTGTTTGTGTCAGTGTTCATTATATTAATGTTTAGTGCCGTGGGGAGTCATGATTAATTTTATTTTACATCCGGCACGTCATCATGAGAAAGGAGAATAAAACAAACATCCGTGCGGTGATCAGTGATTATGAAACTGTGTCAGTTCCTACCTGTCGCTCCAGTCACTGTTCCACTCTTTATGTCCCCACGGATTCAGGAGACGCACCAGTTTAACTGGTTCCCCTTCACTCATTACCTGTTACACACACACACACACACACACACACACACTTTAATTATAAATCCAAATGTCCTCTTAACTCATTCAGGTCCAGGAGTATTCATCAGTTCGTGCCCCACATTCTCTCCACAAAAACATGGTAGGTGTGATTCTCTCCATCATACATATGCATTTAAGGGAGAATCAAATAACATGAAACAGGAAGTGTGACCGATCAGATACTCCGCCCGGTTTTGAGTGTGATTTTTTTCCCCCACCTCACAAAACCAGGTGTAAATCGATATTTCTGTAATGCTGCTTTGTGATAATGTTTACTGACTGAACCGAACTGAACTGAATGCTCATGAGCTACTTTTGGACTGTGAATGCAAATCATATGACACTTAAATGGTGTCCTATGAAACCGTTTTAGGCCATCGGTGAATAACTACCCAGGAAAACTGCATCGAGAAATAGAATACAGTTTAATCACACACTTTCATACAAAGTACATTATTCTGTTCAGTCATTTCATTAAAATAATTTAATAAGAACTTCATTATTAACACATTTCTCTCCGCGTGCGTTGGTAGGGTCCGAGGCACGCGTGATGAGCTTCAGCTTTAGTAAACCGAGTGCTCATTTCAAAGCTTGAGAGATTTAAGTTAAAAAGCATTTCAGACTCGTACCTTGGTAACTGCAGTAACGGCGTAGGCGTGACCCTCCACTATACCGTTGGAAAGCTGTGTGTTAGCAGAAGTGGCCTGAAATAAATACATGGAATAATGTAAGTCAAGTGTAGTGAGTGTTAATTATGTGTGTGTGTCCCACATCACTAAATAGGTGTGTATCAGTGTGTACTAATCATGTGTGTGTGTGTATTTTAAAGAGAGTGTTAGAGGTTGAATGACTATTAACTTTTACTAGTCGGCCAGTAAAAAAAAAAAAAAAGTAGTCAGCTAGTCACGTTTTCCAGAAATTAAAGCGATAAGCGTTTTGGGACATGGCTGTTTTGTTTGCGTAGTGAAGATCGTCAGTTAACTGTTACACACAGGCTACTCAGTACATTTCAGACTGAATGCGTTTTTAAGCTACACTGTCAACAAGGGAATGAAATAAATCAGTGCATAAAATGTTAAAATAATACAATCGTGTATCGTATTACACTATTTAAGGACGATTTTCAAAATGTACTCTTTTGTGGACGAAATCGTTGATCATCCTCACGCCTTAATGATGATAAAATACTAGTTTAATGATGAATGGATGGAGGATGTGATGTCTGCAGCGGCGTCTTTAACACCATGTTCAACTCTGGCCTCGGCAGCGTCCAAAACCGAGTCAGGATCAAACTCTTTGGGCTGTGACTCTAAACTAGCTGAGTCAGATCTTGCTCGGTCTCATACACATCTTCACTTGGTGCAACAAGTGTTAAGAGGAAAAATTCCTAGCATAGTTTTGTGTAGAATTGGCTTCATCTAGCATGAAAGTCCTCCAGAACAAACAGCACAACGTGAGTCTGTGATTGTACATGTGACGTGTGTTAAATGTGTATTGAGTGTGTATACATATAGGAGTGTGTGTGTGTGTGTGTGTGTGTGTGTGTGTATAGAGCAGTGGTCACCAACCCTCTTCCTTGAGATCTACCTTCCAGCAGGTTTCATCTCCAACACCTGTTTTAGAACTTCTTAAGGCAGTGATTAGATGGTCAGGTGGACACGATTAAGGTTGGAGCTTCAGTCTTCAGGAAGGTAGATCTCCAGGAACAGGGTTGGTGACCATTGGTGTAGAGTGTATGTTTACCCCTGGGTGTGATCCACAGCCCATAGATGATTTGTATTTTGCTGCTCGGTGCAGGAGAGCCCAGTGCTCCGGATGATCTGCCTTCAGTCTGAGTGTTAAATACACTCCTCCAGTGAAATCACACAGAGCCTCGGATATCAATCCACCATGAAGATCTGCATAGGAGCCACACACTCTACACACACACACACACACACACACACACACACAACAAAAC
Organism: Cranoglanis bouderius; assembly: GCA_023630585.1. Lineage (NCBI taxonomy): Eukaryota > Metazoa > Chordata > Actinopteri > Siluriformes > Cranoglanididae > Cranoglanis > Cranoglanis bouderius. The sequence goes on along the minus strand of CM042564.1, from coordinate 1,183,139 downwards.
CACCATGTAGATGTGTATAGGAGCCACACAGTACAGTATTTCAGGCCTCTAAAATAAATAACCATGAATGTGAACAAATGAATGTGATTACTTAGCGTAGGCTTTCTCCAGCAGCGCAGGCCAGAACTCATTGCGGGTTTTGCAGTGAACAAAGATCAGTTGTCCATCGATTGTGGGTAATTTATCATCTATCACAACATCCACCCACTTCCCAAACCTCCAGAACTGAAAAGAAGTACAACATTAAAATGATACAGCACCCTCCACTAATATCGGCCCCCTCGGTAAATATGAGCAAAGAAGGCTGTGAAAATTTGTCTTTATTGTTTAACCTTTTGATCTTTTGTTCAAACAGTTCACAAAAATACTCTGTTCTCATGTGTGTCAAACAATTGCAAACACAACACAGGTTTATCCAAAATATTATATCTTTGTTAAATCTTTGTCACCCCTATGAATTCATATGAGAAAAATATATTATTAGTATATTCCCATATATATTTAAAAATTTTTTAGTACACCTGGGTGACTAGGAACAGGAAATTGTTCAACCATGACTTCCTGTTTCACAGGGGTATAAATATGAGGTAACACATAGGCCAAATTCCCTTAGTCATTCATAACAATGGGTAAGACCAAGGAATATAGCTGTGATGTGCAGCAAAAGGTTGTTGAGCATCACAAAATGGGAAGTGGCTATAAGAAAATAGCACAAGCATTGAAAATGCCCATTTCCACCATCAGGGCAATAATTAAGAAGTTCCAGTCAACTGGAAATGTTATGAATCAACCTGGAATTGGACGTGTGTCTATATCGTCTCAACGCACTGTGAAGAGGATGGTTCGAGTGGCCAAAAAATCTCCAAGGATCACAGCTGGAGAATTGCAGAAGTTAGTTGCGTCTTGGGGTCAGAAAGTCTCCAAAACTACAATCCGAAGCCACCTACATCACCACAAGTTGTTTGGAAGGGTTTCAAGAAAAAAAGCCTTGCCCCCTGAACTTCTGAGTTTGTCAAAAACATTTCGGCAGATAGCAGACGTTTGAGCTGTCCACTCAAATCGAGAGGTCCCATATTTTAGACGTTTAGGGCCAGTATTTCGTATTTGTAATGCTGACAGTGCAATGATCTAACTCTGCCATTGTGTGTAGAACAGCACTTCATCTGTCTTTGCAGAGAGAGCAAGAGGACAAATGTAGGTGAATCACAAATGAAAACACAAGTTTTCTAGATAGCTAAGAGAACAAGTAATGCCATTAATTGGATTCTGTTACAATCCAATCCTGCAATTATGTTACAACTATAAATCAGATCAGGCACAGGAAATACCAAATCATAAAAGATCTAATATATCAATATGGGTTACATTTGCTGTGTTAATTATACTGTGTTTATTAGGTATTGTGTGTTAGCGAGCAGTTAGTGGTACTGTGTTAGGATTGATTGATATACACACCCTAAAATGAAATATTCCAGCGTAATCCCTTTTGAACGACTGGCCTGCAGGGATGATCTGATCCATAATGTCTGGCTGAAACGTAATCGCGCCGATTGCAGCCAGAAACCAGCAGTTTCCTAAAAACATTTACAAATAATTCCCAGAGAATTTTAGAAAAGATGCACTGATGCTATACAATAATGATAATAAGAAACAGAATCCACAGATTACAGAGAGTGTCCGTGCTACATGCAGTCAGAGCAAGCAGAGATCAAAACCAGAAGCCAGCAGAATATAAACAAGGAAGTATCAGGATAACTAGAAGATTAGACGTGAGAAGATGTGCAAACCAGGAATCACTGTGGAATATCACATGCACAAGAAGTAAAAATAAATAACCATATAATAGATAAGACTGAGGAATAACAAGGTGATGGGATGGATTCGGTCTGTTATAATGAGGAACAGCTAGAGCACAGGAAACATGGAGGAAACATGATGCTTTCTGACATCAATTAAGGAAAGATTAATTAATCTCCTTTATACCGCAGCGCTGCTGAATTCTGGATTCTGATTGGTCAGAAGGTGTTGATTGATTTTCTATTTTCTAACAGCGGCTCTGAGAGGAGTAGTAGAGTAGTAACAGCTCATTCACAATGACGTGTACGGCAGACACTCCACATAAATGTGTGTAATGACTGATATGGTGAAGATTTCTGTGAGGAGATGTTTATTTAACATTTATGGAAGGAGTCTCCAGTGTCAGCGTTTTGTAACTTTCAGAGGTAAAGCTGTAACTTTAAGTTTTCCGACATCTTCAGGACAGAGGAGTTCATGCTTTGCAGTTTCTCTGTAATGTTTTTTTTTGTCTTATTAACTTGAAGAGAGAGAATAAAGAGAGGGCTGGTGAGGGAACGACGGTTTATAGCTGCTTTAACGTAAGTGACAACAGGAACTAACTCGTTTTGTGAACCTAGAACACAAACTCTCTGGTAGGTTTTCTTCGTTATTTGATTTTCAAGAGTCTACATGTTGTCAGTGACTAATGGGCTGGTGTGTATTAGCCAGAACACACTGCACATTGATTGCACATTACACTATGATGGCTCTACATGATGGCACCTGAGTCTCACCCTCTGTGCCTTTACTGACACCGGCTTTTGTATTAGACTCACCAAGCTCTCCCTGGGCAAGGTCAAACCGCGACTCTCCACCTACAACGAGATGAGGATCCGACACCATTTTCTGTAAATTGGAAAAGCAGAAATAAATCACATGAACATTTCATCAATATCTGATGTAAGGTGTAGAAGAAGAAAGCCTTTAAACTGGAAGAATACAAGAAATGCAAAAATATCACAGGTGAACTCAAACTTCTGAGATTCTGAGTGTGGATATACTTTTTTTTTTTTTTTTGTGCTGAATGTCCAGACAGAATTTTGGGGATAAAATGGTAAGAAAGTAATAGTGCACCTCAAGCGTGTGGTTATTGACATTTTCAAGGTAATAAGGACAAGCTACAAGCCATCAGAATGTAACTCGGGCAAAAAAGTGGTATGATCGGTCTGCTTGTTCAGTAATCCTGAAGTAATGTGACACCGTTTTCCTTTCATTACATCACATGAAAACAGGTTTTGTATTGTTGTTGTTGTTGTTTTTTTGGGAACATGGCAGGGTCTAGTGCAGGTGGGGAAACTAGTGCAGCAGTTCTCTTTAGGTAAGAAAGGTTGCTGTGGCTTTGAGGCACCTGTCAGGCACAGGAGACGATACAGAACTTGGAAAAGGGACCTGGTTATGATTTAAAATTACACTGTGTTAATGATGTGTAAGTAGTCTGTCAAAAAAAAAAAAATAAACAAAACCCAGGGAAGGGAAGTGAAGAAGCTTTAAAGTAGAGAGGAACGGTCCTGTAGTCTTGGTGTCTAAAAGTGATGGTGCTCTTCAATTCTGCAATGACTATCTATCTATCTATCTATCTACTGCTCAAAAATTCTAGCAAAGTATCTGCTTTCATAGATTAAAACTGTAAGGTGTAGGTCTGTAAGTGAGGTCTATAAAGTGTGTAGAGGAAGTGTGGGGTATTTTTTTTGTTATCCCTCCCACTATACCCTGGAAACAATGGAAAACACTGAAAGCTTTGCTATCGGTCCTTTGAACTAAGAGACAGCACCACTGATAAGCGCTAGCCTTTAACTCACTGCCTTTCACAGTTTTCAGCGATGCCATTTGGCCTCTGTGACGCTCCTACAACTTTTCAGCACTTTATAGAAAATAGTTAAGAGAAATGTATGAGTCTGTAGGCACTTATTTTAGATATTTAGACATGGTTTACAGCAACTCATGGGAAAAGAAACATTCATTCATCCATCAGTGATGAATAACACTTTTTTTTTTACTTATATCAAATTATTATTATTATTATTATTATTATTATTATTATTATTATTATTATTATTATTATTATTATTGTATACTTTTTGGCTTATTTTCTTACTAGTAATTTAATTCATGTTTCAACCTAACCCACCTTTGGTCTTATCCACTCCACTCTTGCCATTTCACTGTCAGACAGCAGGCCTTCCCCGATGGAGCTCTCATTTGGGGGAAATTTATCATCAAGGAATCTTGCTTTATGTTTAACAAAATCTCTGTGCAGCTCTTCATAATTCTGCCCCAAAAATCTCTCAGGGCTGGAGTGAGATCGCGCTGCATCCGTCTGGTCCTGATCCTTCTCTAAAAGGTGAGGCATTGTGGGATTCATTCCTGTTTTTTATGAGAGAAAAAGACTTATTATTATTATTATTTTTAATTCATGACGTATAGAAAAATGCTTATTCAAGAAAAAAAAAAAAAGTCAACAATTAACAGCGCATGTTAAAGAAAGAAACGAATGCAAATCATTAAAGAAACACAATTTAATTCTTTAATTAAAAATACAAAAAAGTAAATTTAATGATGTGTGAAATGATACTGCTGTTTTTTTACCTGCTGTAAGCTTTCGAAGGCAGCATACGTCACCACATTTACGGTTTAGTGACACACTCTAAAAGTAGTTTAAATGAGTACAGTTCGCAAAAACTGACCAAATATTCTGTGAAAACTACAGCTACCTCTCTCTAGAAAAAAAAATGATAAGTCACAGATAACATTTATACATAAACACGTGACTTTTGCCACATTTTTTTTGTTTACAGACTGGCTGATGTAGAATTATGCAGTGCAGTATGTAGGAAATGATACGAGTACACTGCCTCAGGTTTCAGACATGACTCTACACTTTCCTGACTCTAAATACCAACCCCGTGCTTCCACATATGATACGATTTCAATTCTTAAGGTAACAATTCACTACAACGCCACTGGATCTGACACAGTTTGATGAAGTAGTCTCCGATCAATATGTGACCAACTTTGTATAGGCACTGGGATATCGTTCATTCATAAATAATGAAGACATAGAGAAGGACTATTGTAAGTATCAGATTCACAGATAAATCACCTCTCTAGCCTATTAAATGATTCACACATCAGTTTAAAAATACGAATTTCATTTTGTGTTGTTGTTTGTTTACCAGTTGTTTGTCCTTTTTTCCCTTTTGTTCTGATTGTGTAACTGCTAAGGTCCTCACACCTGCCTGTTATTGTATAGTGTGTGTTTGCACGTGTGTGTGTGTGTGTGTGTGTGTGTTTGGGTGTGGGTGAGGGTTTACTACAGAACCCGTTTTGTGTTTAGGAATGTGTAGATATTAATAACACAGCAGTGCGTCAAATGTCCAGTACGTGGTATAAACATTAATGTGAACATGTACAAATACAAATAGAAATAAACAGGCCGTGTAATTAAAAAAGATCTAGCAGCTGTGCATTTTTAATGATCACAGTTGTCCCCCTAATGCCGAACTCTTGCAGTGATTTGCATTATAGCAATCTATTCGCTTACCTACAAATGTAGCTCTGTGTTTTTAACATAACAACAACTGTTTTCCTTTAAAGCAGTCATTTATGTTCCGTTTACTTCCTTTCATAACTACTGCACTGAACCAGAACCTGAGTCTGATCAGAGAGAATGAAATGAAATGAAATGAAATGCTCTTACCTGAGAATGAAGATTTAATGTGGAAGTCTGATGAGACTGATGAGTTTTATAGCAGTAACAGAGGACTGACCCTGACTCTTATAGAGCTAATGATGAAACAGTGGAATTCCCCTGACATCTGACCCGGAGGGACGTCTCTCTCAGTGACGGAACCGGTGTGACGAGTCCTGATGATACCTGCTGAGCTGGGAGACACTACAATCCCAAACGCCATGAAGTTGACTTCATGGCATGCAATGACGTGGTTTCTGTAGAACAACAGAAACAGGAAGTGATGCATCACGTGTTAGGAGAGGAAAAAAAAAAACATTTACACAGCTATTTCCTTTAAAAAAAAAAAAAGTGACAAAAAGTACAACCGTTTCAGATAAACGAACACTGCATTTACATACGCTAGACACTCAGAAATGTTCATTAATGACAGACACACAAAGTTTCTGTATAGTTTCGAGTGACTGATATGTTTATTAGTAACATATTCAAGTCTGAAAAGGGAGTAAATACAAATATCAGCCAAATCAAACAGCATTTTAAAGAGAAAATGAGTTACATGTGGCGAGTGTGGAAATGTACTTCATGTTTATGAATATGTTGTGATGTATAATAATTATCATATAAGAGCCTAAAGTAAAGAGTCTCTCTCTCTCTCTCTCTCTACCACCCCCGCCCCCCTCTCTAACTCCCTCCCCCTTCCTTAGATCCCACAGGACTACGCTGCCCAAAATAACGGAGGTTCGTTTGCACCCCAAAGTGCCGCTGTAGTTGCAGGTTATCTTTGGCGTCTCTGGCACTTTGCAGATAAGATCATTAAATATTTATTTAAACAGCCAGAAGGCTTATTTTAAAATGTCTAAAGTTAGAGAATGCCACTTACGTTCCTTCAGAAACACCGCTGATGGACAGATCGTGCTGATCATGGATCAGTGGACTGCTTGGAATGCTTTCTCATTTTCCTTTAAATGGGAGAAGATTAAAGTGCACATACTTACATTTTTTATTTTTATTTTTTTTTACAAGTTAGCTATAGAATAACATGTAAGGCCTTACAGCTCCAGGGTCCCAGGTGTGTGGAGTTTCACACGCTCTCCCTGTGGGTTTCGTCCAAGTTCTCTGGATTCCTCCCAAAAAAACATGCCAGTAGGTGGGGTGGGTGTGTGAATGAGTGTGTAAATGTGTGTGTGCATGGTGCCCTGTGATGGATTTAGTATAAATAGATGGACTCTCTGCTTCTCTGAGTGACTCTTTGATGCTGAAGATAAAATGAGAAATTCCTGTCGTGACTTGTTTTATGAAGATTAAGTGAGGAACCAACACAAAAATGTGATTTTGCCTCACAGCACCAAAGCATGTTAGTGTCTCACTGTATCTGTCACGGTCAGTTATGGTTAGGGTGAGGGACAGCGCTCATTTTTATTAGTTTTAATTATAACTTAATTTATCTGAAACTCATTCTTCCTACACTTACGACTTTCGTGAGTTCAGTTTGAAGAAACACAAACAAGACTTAAGGAAAGCAGTTGAACCTGTTTGTGTTACTGTCCCACAACTCTCACACTCCACATTCGACTCTTTTTAATAGGGTTTTATTTGCACTAGAGGCAGGATGTTAATCAACAGGCACAGAAATTCTCTCCGATTCTCAATCCGCTGCAGTTTAAAAATGATTACGCAAATTTAAAAGGGTTTGAAGGAGTTATTAAAAATGGACAGAAATGGGACATTGTACCAGATATGAATAATACAAAACAAAGTAGATGTCATTTCATCTGTCTCGGTCTCAGGGTCATACTTCCTCATATCTCTCATTGCTATAGTTACCAGCTGAGACCCTGAGTCTGGCAGGTGGGGGCGTGGTTTAGTGGGAGTCTACAGTGGGAAAGAGCTACTTAACACGTCACACACAGTATTATTATTATTATTATTATTATTATTATTATTATTATTATTATTATACCCAGCTGTTTTATCCCTCTGTCTCTTCCTGTCTCTGATAGTGAGCTAAGTATAAAAGATTACATCTAGAGCCACTGGAAAACGGCCAAGCCTTATTTCTTTTTCCGTTTTTGTCCTTTTCTAAGAACATGCTGTGGCAAGATCCAAATAAAAGCTCATGTGCTCACCACGAGCCTGCTGTCTTCTCGAGTTGAGTCAGCTGTCTTCGCAACACTGATTTACTACAGGATTTCCCAATTACGACAGTATTATGAAATTGCGTACATGCACATCTCAAGATCACACAACGTTAACGCAACTGGTTACATCATGGTTTCGTTTATGAGTTTTTCTTTACACTTATGTTTTATATGTTCTTAACTAGGGGGCATGTTGCATGTTCTCCCCGTGTTTCGGGGGTTTCCACCAGGTACTTTGGTTTCCTCCCCCAGTCCAAAGACATATCTAAAATGTCTGTACTGTGTGAGTGTGTGTGCGATCGGCCCACCCTGTGCCCCAAGTCCCCGGGGATAGGCTCCAGGCTCCCCACAACCCTGTGTAGGATAAACAGTATAGTGGATGGATGGATGTTCTCAACTATGTACAATATTTTGGTCAACTTTCATTGTTTTAAATGTGCTTTATACATAAAATGCACTTGCTATCTTGGATGTCAGTTCAGAGATGGAATTATTATTTAATTATAACGCTGGTTGAAACAGGGAAACTTATTTAAGTGTGCTGTATACATTTCACACTCATACAGACACGGCTGCTCATTACAATAAGCATTGTGTGTACAGAGCTGCATTAGAGACATCTGACTGGAAAGATTACACCTCACAGTTGGTTTGTGGATGTCTGGAATCTGTAGATGGGGACAGCGAAGTCTGGGCTGTCCTTCTCAGCCTGTTACCACCATGACACACACCAGGAAAAGTGGAAGGAAATGAATGAATGAATGACTGTGTGTGTAGAAAACAAAAGGCCTGTGTGGTGTGTGAATAAGCTTCACGTCGGTAAGTTTCTTAAAAATTAAAACCTAAAAGTGCACACCTGCTGTGGATCCCAGTGTTGGAGTGATAGCAAGAGTACTTATGAATACTACAGTGCTAAGAGTTCTAGTGCAGTGTGATAAAGGAGCAAGCACTAGGATGGATACAGGGACAAGAACATGGCCCTGTGAGAGGAAAAGACATCCTGATGTGTGGTAGTGTGGCAAGTGGCAGAGGAGCACAGGGAGGACAAGATGTAATATTTTCACCTGTGGTCTGGACATCTGTTGTTTATCCACCAAGGCCTAAGTGCAGCTGTAGAAGGTTGAAAAGTGCTGCCTTGGCTAATCTGGGCAATTCAAATATACAGTGGGTATAGAAAAGAATCACCCCCTTTAAAATAAATCACATTTTGTTGCTTTTCAGCCTGAAATGAAGACAGACACAGTTTTTGTTTTATCCAGCTGTATTTACTCAGTGCAACTTATAACATCCAAGTGAAAGATATAACACCAACATGTCAGAAAGAAATATAAAAAATTAAAATACAGAATCAATGAGGTGGAAAAAGGATCACCCCCTTGCTTTAGTTTGCCTTAATTTTTAAACTACAGCCTTTAGTCTGTTGGGATATGTCTCTACTAACTTTGGACATCTAGACTTTGTAATATTTGCCCACTCTTCTTTGCAGAACTGCTCAAGTTCAGTTAAATTTGATGGTGACCGTTTGTGGACTGCAGTCTTCAAGTCATTCCACAGATTTTCAATGGGGTTTAAGTCTGGGCTCTGACTAGGCCAGGCAAGGACATTCAACTTTTTCTCCTTCAACCACTGTGTGGTCAGTTTTGCTGTGTGCTTTGGGTCATTGTCATGTTGGAAGGTAAACCTTCTTCCCATTGACTACTTTCTGGCAGAGGGCAGCAGATTTTCCTCAAGAATTTGAAGGTATTTTGCCCCATCCATTTTCCTTCTATCCTGACAAGTACTCCAGTCCCTGCTGCAGAGAAACACCCCCATAACAGGATATTACCACCTCCATGCTTTACTGTAGGAATGGTGTTATTTGGATGGTGAGCTGTATTGGATTTCCACCAGACATATCGTTTGGTGTTGAGGCCAAATAAATAAATTTTAGTCTCATCTGACCATAACACCTTTTTCCACGTGGCCTCAGAATCTTCAAGGTGCGTTTTGGCAAAGCTCAGTCGTGGGTGGCTTTTTTCTTGCAACCCTCCCATACAAGCCACATTTGTGGAGAATTTGTGATATTGTTGTCACATGCACACAATGACCACTCTTGCTGCACTCTTGCACTCTTGCTGTTGCCTCTTGGTAGCCTCTCTGACCAGTTTCCTCCTGGCTCTTTCATCCAGTTTGGAGCGACGTCCTGATCCAGGGAGGGTCTGTGTTGTACCAAATACCTTCCACTTCTTAATAATAGACTTCACTGTGTTTCTAGGTATTGATAAAGCCTTTGAATTTTTTTTGTATCCATCTCCTGACATGTGCCGGTCCACTTTATCCTGGAGATCTTTTGACAGTGCCTTGCCACCCATAGTTGATTATTTGCTTCAGTTGCACTACAAAATGCTCCAGGAAAGCTCTTTTCATGCTGAGCTAATCAAAATGACCACAGCTGATCACAGTTGAAAGTTAAATGGCTTTGTGTGCCACTGAGAAGGTGATTAGCTACACCTTATTGAGTTTACAAGTCATTTTTAGGAAGGGGGGTGATCCTTTTTCCAATTCAGTGATTCTTTTTTTTATTTTTATTTTTTTTAAATTTTCTGACATGTTGGTGTTATATCTTTCACTTGGATGTTATAAGTTGCACTGAGTAAATACAGCTGGATAAAACAAAAACTAAAGGAAGTGCACTAATGATGTGCAGCTGCACTACTGACAGAGCTGCTGTTATAGACAATTAGTCAACATCTTCTGGCCAATCAGAATCCAGAATTCAGAAGCACTCTGGGATAATTGCCAGTGATGTGAAAATGTGTCAAAGCGGATGTTGTGGCAGGATGGGCATGGTCAAATTGTGATTCATGGGTTCTGAGATAATAGTGCTGATGAAAGACTGCAGGCTGGAGGTGTGTGTGTGTGTGTGTGTGTGTGTGTGTGTGTGTGTGTGTGTGCATGTGATTGCTGGCTTTTTTGCCTGGTTGGTTATTGTGTTGTAGTTAATTGATCAGTATTTAGAACAATGTTTATTTAGATAATAGTAAGGAAAGTTTAAGTGGCAGCTCTTAACATTATGTTTCTGCTAAACAACACTATTTCTGTTTATATTGTTTTACTTGTCCTTTTTAGATTTAAATTGGCTACTTATTATTATTATTTTAAAAAGTTTAAAGAAACTTGTTAATGTTGAGCTGCATGTTTAGCTTATCCTTCACCATGGTCCAGTATTCCTTGATTGCCTGTCTCACACAGTGGCCGTGTCCTGAGAGACATCATGCAGAGGAAGGTTTAAAAAATGCAGCTCTACACAGGTGACTGATATACTGTACACAGACTCAGGGTTGCTAAACATTTTCAGGAGAAACTAATCCATGCTCAAAAGGTCACTATAAGTCACCAGATGGTGTCATAGACTAATGTACCTATTGACTGACTGATCATGCTCATTTACATATCAAAAGGTGTTACATGCAGAAGAATAGAATAGAATTTTATCAGAATAAAAAAAGACACAGATAATCAGTGATTGGTCGTGGGGAACAGTGATGATCAGTGATTGGTCATGGGGAACAGTGATGATCAGTGATTGGTCATGGGGAACAGAGATGATCAGTGATTGGTCGTGGGGAATAGTGATGATCAGTGATTGGTCATGGGGAACAGAGATGATCAGTGATTGGTCATGGGGAACAGAGATGATCAGTGATTGGTCATGGGGAACAGTGATGATCAGTGATCGGTCATGGGGACCAGTGATAATCAGTGATTGGTCATGGGGAACAGTGATGATCAGTGATCGGTCATGGGGAACAGTGATGATCAGTGATCGGTCATGGGGAACAGTGATGATCAGTGACTGGTCATGGGGACCAGTGATGATCAGTGATTGGTCGTGGGGAACAGTGATGATCAGTGATCGGTCATGGGGAACAGTGATGATCAGTGACTGGTCATGGGGAACAGTGATGATCAGTGACTGGTCATGGGGACCAGTGATGATCAGTGATTGGTCGTGGGGAACAGTGATGATCAGTGACTGGTCGTGGGGAACAGTGATGATCAGTGATTGGTCGTGGGGAACAGTGATGATCAGTGATTGGTCATGGGGAACAGTGATGATCTGCATTTAGACAATAAAATTATAAAAATGTTAAAATAATCTGTAGCACTATGTAGCAAGTTTATGTAGACAAAACTGACTAACATTAAATCCCATTAAATCAGGACTGTCTGATGGTATGTGAGATACAGGCTGGACAGATCATGTAAAGCAGGACTACTGATATAAGCCTGCACTTTGGATAGTTTTGAGATGGCGAGGCTTGTGGCTAATTTTATGCACAAAAGGTATCAGATGCTCTGTGGGTTTAGACCGAGACTAAAACACACTTTCAGATATTATCATTTGAGCTTGAGTAATGTTACCTGTATGAATCCAGGACCTTCATAAAGGTGCTAGATACTGGAGTAGAGCATTAGATGTCCTCAGAAATCCAAAACCCCTACAACACCAAACAACTAGAGCAATAAGACAGTGTTTACACAGGAAGCTTTATATACATGTTTATTATCCCCAACACTGTAAACATGTTACTGTAGTGTACATATGATATGGTAGTGGTGATGTATGTATAGAGTGTGTGTGTGTGTGTGTGTGTGTGTGTGTGTGTGTGTGTGTGTGTGTGTGTGTGTGTACTCAGTCATCCAGCTGGCAGAGAGCAGCCACCCCGCGGTTGATCCAGTGTTTCTGCGGCCGGTCTGAGGGCAGCTCGATGGCCAGGACATAGTTGGTGGAGTGTCCGGTGGTGGACAGCGTGCCTCTCCTTGCACTCGTTTTGTACACGGGACACACGTACACGCTCTCGTGCAGGAATCTGCTGCTCTCTCCAGGCTTCAGCCAGATGATGGGCAGTGAGTCGAAAAGGATTTTGGGAAGCGATTCTCCGACGACCATGCGCTCCCGATCCCACCGAGCTCCCTCCAGGAACAAACCACGAACGTACGCACCGTCCTCAGGCTTTACCTCCATCTCATTCTCCTGCTTCATCACCTGAGAGAAGGAGAGAGAGAGAGAGAGAGAGAGAGAGAGAGAATGAGGAAAAAAGGTGTAGGAGAGACAGAAATGATATCAGTAACATTAATATGAGACGGTTCCACTGAATATGATTAAAATAACATGCTAGTAACACAATGTTACAATTAAGACTCGACCTAAAACCATAAAACCAGATCCGGACTGGTTTATCTTGTTCATCACCATAGCTGGTAGCCAATAAAATCTGATTAAACAAAATAATATGCATGTTCATAAGACTTTGAGCTTTTATTAACATCATAAAAGTGCAGAAGCGGATCTTTAGCGGATCCTCTGTTCCGGTTTGCATGAATGTGAATTATTTAGCTGAAAGCAGCAGACACCGGCTACAGAGATAAAGAAAGGGGAGAATTTTCACAGCTCTTCATAGATGTGATTTACCATCTCTACTCTGATTAGTGCACGGAAGACATAAACGGAATGAACAGAGAAGTGTGTATTTATTCTTCACTTCAGTTTCAAAACGGGTGTCTGGCACGTCACGTGAAACAAAAACATTTCAAACTGATGTCTTATTTAAAGTACAGCTATGAACTGATCATTAATACAATAATTTAAAACAATACTTTAAAAACTTATCCGGACTTTTGTAAGCAATGGATTTTATGCAGCTGGACCTTCACAAATTCCAGTTGAACACGAGAGTGAATTCTGTGAGTGACTCAGCATTGGATCTGACCAGACATGCTGAACATTACTCAGGTGGTTATGGAACTTTATACTCCTCTCTCATCTCTATGAAATGTAAGAATCACTAAAGAGTATCAGTCTCGTACAGGACACCAAACAGACCGAAGTCACACTTTCCATGGCCCAGAGCTAACAAATGAAAAGCCACAGGAACTGCCAGAACCAGGAGCTTCCAAATCACTGAATGTTTCCTTATAAGTCTCCTCTATTATCGCACCATGCTCTTGGTGAGCTCTAGTTGATGGTCCAGTAGGTTAGAATATGTTTTAAATAGTAAAAATGTGAGTGTAAATGCACCTACATAAATACACACACACACACACACACACACACACACACACACACACACACACACACACACACACACACACACACACACCTACCTCAAACTCAAAGCCGATGTAGTCGATGGGGATGGTGTATTTGCGTGCAAAATTCTGAGACACTCCAGTGAGGAAGGACTGTGTGAAGTAGAACCCGGAGAGCCAGAACACAGCCGGAGGTCCGTTATCTATCCACTCCTAACACACACACACACACACACACACACACACACACACACACACACACACACACACACACACACACACACACACACACACAAGGAGAGTGAAGTTACTGTTACCACCCCAAAGTTGATATTTTTTTCTTTGTGAACATGGGCAGGAATCGGGGTGGGGTTGAGTAAAAGATAAATTAAATGTTGACCCTATCTCTCTTAACCATCAATCTTACCTAATGGTCCTTTAATAAGACAAAACAAACAAACAAACAAACAAACAAACAAACAAAAAAACGCAGCTTGTCATGTTACCGCAAATAAGCTCCTCTGTCCTGAAGATGTCGGAAAACTTAAAGCTACAGCTTTACCTCTGACTGTTGCACAGCGCTGACACTGGAGACTCCTTCCATACGTTACATAAACGTCTCCTTACAGAAAACTTCACCCTATCAACGATGACACGCTTTAATAAAAAAAAAATCTGTTTATGTGGAGTGTCTGCTGTACACGTCCCTGTGAATGAGCTGTTACTGTCACTCTCACGCGCTACTGTCAGAGCTGCTGTTATAGAAAATTAATCAACGCCTTCTGACCAATCACAATCCAGAATTCAACAACATTTTATATTATTTTAACTACCCATAATTTCCTTTTGCTAATCACCCAGAGACTCGAGCGTTAGCTACCTGTTAGTTGGAGCGTTGTGACAAGTGAGAATGTCTAATTATCTTGATTAGTTACTAGAAAACACAATTTTACACACTGGTTGGTTTTACACACCTGTAGGAAGTGGAGTCTGGACAGCAGGTCAGAGATGTAGCTGCCGAGAGGTTTGAGTGATGGGTAAGATTTAGCGGCCCACATGGCTGGAACTTTCCCCACCAGCATGCTGTTAAAAACGCTCTCCAGCTCGGAGGACATCACCACCTGCCCCTTTAGAGCCTTCCGGATATTGACCAGGCTGCTGCGGACCACCTCTGTCAACCTGCCGAGCATCAGGGTGTGTGAGCATCTGAGTATCAGTATATCACAGGTTTTCCTCCACCGGCGGCCATTTTTGTGGAAATTCACCGTCCCATTTTATACAACACCTGTACAATAGTAGCACTTCCATTGCTGTTTGCGTGCCCCTTCACCATGATAATTATGAAGGGTCCTCACAAAGATGGCTAACTAAATATACATTTGACCCTGTGTGTGTGTGTGTGTGTGTGTGTGTGTGTGTGTGTGTGCCTGTTAAAGCGGATGATCTCCTGCCGCAGTACGGTGTTCATGGACTCCTCGTACGTCACTGGATACTTAGACATCACCTTCTCAGTGTTGAAATCTGGTGGCAACTTTGACATGATGTCCTCTGCCAACTCATCCACCACTTCCTGTTCACACACACACACACACACACACACACACACACACACACACACACACACACACACACACAGAAAACTATATATACACACAAGTAAATATACACATACATGTAAACTATTAATACCCTTATTACAGATCGCGTCTGGACAATAAAGACTGACGATGAGCAGCCATTGAGCAGCAAGTGTAGCATTGACCACACCCACCTGAGGAGATTTGGCTCCGCCCCCTGCCTGCCTGGGCAGGGTGAGTAACACTCCGTTTAAAAGCTGATTGGTCTCCTGGTTGTCCTTGGTGATGTCAGCGTTGCCGTGGAGACCGAAGACCCCAGGCTCGGCTGTGATTGGAAGGCTGCGGATGTAGTCGACGTAACTCTGACCAACGGAAAAATCTTCATTTATATAAAAGCCGTTTGTGAAAAAGTGAAATTCAAGCATTCTCCTGCACTTTCAGAGAGAATAATGAATTGTCCCAGAATAATGCAGATCTACGTTTACGCTCCATATACAGTATGTCATTTGGTTTTGGTGAAATGTGTGTAATTTACACTTAAACTCTAGTAGTTTTGAAGTGTGTGTGTGTATGTGTGTGTGTGTGTGTGTGTGTGTGTATGTGTGTGTGTGTGTGTATGCACCTGGTAGGGTCCATGCAGTGGTACATAGTACATGTCTCCCTCACACACTCTGTATCTGTCCTGATGTATGAGCTCAGGGCTGTAGAAGGTGGAGAGCAGGGAGAGCAGAAGCCTGCGATCCTTATCATCAGTCACCCTACCACCATAATTACACTCACCTGCAGAGAGAGACGGACAGACAGACAGAGTGAGAGAGAGAGGAGAAAGAAAGATGTTGACTTTAAAAGTACCTTTACTGGCACATCAGATCTCTCGATTGATCTCAGTCAAATATCTCAATTCTTGACCCCCTGTGCTCAGACCTCAGAGAACTCTTGGAAGTCTGTCATGTTTACTAAATAAATAAATAAATAAAAAAGGGGCAAATTCGATTTTGAGTCTTATTTTATCTAGTGCAGCTTGCATTTTTTCCAGGACCCCCTTCCTTCTATTTTGTTTTTACTTGTGAGCCAGACAGCAAGCTTTCTAATCAAATGCTTATAATCAAAGGTGAGGAAATGCTTCCTCTGTGCTATAAAACAGACATTCTCTCCCTGTAGTTGGGTCGATTTGTGCCACATGTCCGCTGGTGGCCATGGCCCCATGCACTACCCACCACTGTAGATCTGTAGTGGGTTTGAACAGGGACTCCCAAACTCCGTCGTCCACAGCTGCAGAAAGAGCCCTGTCCCAGAGCCTGCCTGAAGCGGAAGCACAACACTAATATCTGCAACATCTAACATCCTGCTGTTTCCAAGAACATGCCTAGACACATCAGTTCTACGTTTCCCCACTGCTGGTTGGCTCTACCACTGTTAAAACACGTGTCCCAGTTGACCCAGGTTGAAGATGCTCCTTTATCAATAAACTGAGCACTTGAACATCCACTTAGTGTCTGCTAAAAACTGTCATATCATCTGCACAAACATCACCACATTCACCTGTAGCCTACTCACTGACAATCCCTACAGCTCAGCTTTCAGTCTGCCCAGTGATGGCTCATTTCAGCCAGCACAGTAGATGTGGTTCCGTGAGAGCTCCACTGGTCCTGGTGTCTTGTTTTTCATGAAAGGTTTAAGAATCGTGTATTTAATACTGGAAACGTGTGATCTGATTAGAGCTCAATTTGCTTCTTTGTGAAGAAAACCGCTTAAAGTTCTTGTCTTTCCTATCAATAGATTCCTCATACTTGTATCATGCTTGCTAATTATTTTGGTTCCTAGTAGAACTATTTCTTGCTCAAGATCCTGAACAGTGGTCCTTACCCTTCTTGATGTGTGCCCTAAACTTTAAACAAAAGCTCTGATGTTATAGCAGCTGTGTATTAAAATACCAATCAAAGCTATGGACACACACACACACACACACAAACACACACACACCAGTCAGGTAAGTCAGTGCCTCAAGAGGAATCTCCTCATACTCATCCAGGAACATCTGAATCTGACGCATGCTGATCCTCAGATCCGACTCATTAAACTCATAAGGGATATTCCAGCCTGTTTACAAACAAAACACAAACTTCAGTAAAAAGTAATAACTGATTAAATAACTTTTAAATAAAGAACATACAGTACTGACAAGTCCAAATGACCTTATCTGGATACTTTATAAGGAGAAAGCAAACAGGGAAAGTTTTTGAGACAGACAGAGGTGAGAGAGACAGAGAGAAACAGGTGACCTAGCGGGCCGTAGGTTCTCCTCTCCTGGACGAGAGCGTGGAAAAAGCAAAGGCCAAAGAGCAGCTTCCTCCAGGCGTGGGGTTGGGTGGAGCTGTCGAAGAAGGCGGGGTCACACAGTGGGTCAGTGAGGTAGGAGCGCAGCAGATTGGCTCTCAGACCTTTAGGAGGCTCGTTAGTCATCTTCACTCCGTTCTGCAGGATACTGACTGGAAACTTCTCACACGGATAACTGGTCAACCACAGCCTGAGATATGGAGAGAGAGACAGACTGCCATGGAGGGACACGGTGGAGGGATATGGAGAGTGAGGAGGAGAGACAGACAGAAACTGAGACAGAAAAGAAAGAGAGACACGTTTCTCACCTGAAATCAGGGTGTGTTTTCTCGGGCGTGATCACCTCCTCGCAGATCTTCTCCAGCGTTGGCATCCAGCTGGCTGCCAGATGACAGTTTTGTAGGACAACCCACGTTCCGTTGCTAAGAGCGGCGGTGATGATGCTAGCAGCGACAGGGCCCTGTCCCTGACCGAGTGACACAGCCTGGGTCTTACTGCCCCCCATATTCACATCTTCTGCAAACTTCAACAACACTGCGGACGAGAGAGGTGGAGATGGGAGTCAAATGCACGTGGTGTCTCGAGGTTATATATTAAATACAAGCCAAGCCGAGGAGAAACAGTGTGTACGCAATACAGTCTGCTCAAAAACGTAATAGTAGCCACCTCTCAGAGTGGTAAAATAAACATGGTACTAGAAGGTAAAAGAATATTCCAGAATACTATATATTATCATACACACACCTGCGGTGGGATCCGACCCTGGTGAGAGGATAAAGATTAGTGGCGAGCAGCAGTTGGAGTCACTGTAGCTTTTTGCCAGGTCGAAAGTCGGCGGTTCGATGTAGGTTCGTCCCATGTTCTCCACGATGAACTGCTGCACAGCAGGAACGAGTTTATCGGGGCGGAAGCAGCGCAGCACTGCCATACGCTCCATGCCCACCAGGGTATGCCATTTACCTGGGAAGCACTCCTCATGCGGCCGGCTTGAGTCGTAAACCTGCTTCCACTCAGTCACGTTTTCACGTACGTCTTCAAAGAGACCTTCAAGGCTTGGGAGCTTTGAGGCTCGGACTACCTGATGCCACACAGAGGAAAAGATAATCGATAATCAATAATCGAGATTACATTTGACATAAAGGCATCAAAAAAATTAATTAATTACATACACAACAATAAATGGCACTTAGACTACTTTAGGTTTCAGTCTGGTAAAGAATGCTGGGTTAGAGACTGCACCTCTGACCACGCTTTGTCCGACAGCCACTCGGGGGCGGGGTTTGGGTGTGGGTTGTCAAGTGCAACACCGCCGGTGAGCAGGAAGCGCCAGATGAGGTCATTGATTTGACCTTTGCCTTGCATGATTCCGACAGTGAGAAGCAGTGAGAAGAGCAGCTTGTCCTTCTCAAAGAGCGAGCGGCACACGTTGTTGTAGATGCTGACGGTGAAGCGCTCGAGGATGTTAGCAATGCGAGTAGTTAAGTCTTCGCTTGGTGCACTTTGAGCGATGGAGTGAAGATAGAGACTGATAAACCATGTGAGCGAGTACTGGTACATTGGCTCAATGTTGGCCAGCTCAGAGATGCAGAAGAACAGGATGGAGGAGTGCTCGGCCACGGGGCGATATCCCATCCTCGTCCTGTCGATCTCCTGCTCCGTTTCACTTGCAATCTTCTGCTTCTCCGAGATCTCCTCAGACAGGACCTTGGAGGACGACAGCACCTTAATAGCCGTCTCATCTTCCAGGATGTTCCCTTGGGATGAAGAGAGAACCTCCAGTATCTTGTCCTCGATCTCTTTAAGCTGCTTGCTGTTGGCTGCACTCTCTAGGATGAGTTGGTTTTTCTTTTCCTCCAGTTCTGGTTTCTCTTTAGCAGCGACAATGCCGAGAAGCTGGTCTTGCAGCCCGAGCGGTGTGATCATAAAATTCAGCAAACACACCTTCACGGCCACTTCAGGCAGGTAGTGTGGGTTCCTCAACCCAGTGGTCATATAGAACCGGAAGTCTTGGGAATATTCAATGATGTTCTCGCCCAGCTTCAGGTATTCTACACCTTGCTGCTTGAATGTCTGCTTCAGGAGAACTGGCTCTAGAACAGCATCCAGCTCCTCACCCACATTCTCCAGGAGAACAGGGGTTCCAAACTGGATGGCGTTTTCTAAGGTTCGCACATAGTTGCTATCAGAGAGCTTGATGATGGCCAGCTTGTTGGCCTTCTCCATGTTCTTGATCCACTTGTTGGCCTGTCCCTGAGGGTCTATCATGAGTGGCCAGCGGCGTGAATTTGACACAATGATGCCGTTGTCTGTGGAGAAGGAGTCTACGGGTAACCCAGCGATCCGCCATGCCCGGATCAGGACTTGATTGCCAAGGGTGTTGCTAAGTGTGAAGTCTTCAGAACAAGGTACTTTCCTTTTCATGCATATCTTATGCCATTCCCGCTGGCATTCCATCCGGTAATCCACAGTAAAAGCCCCCAGGTATGACACTGTGGCTGAAGAAAGAAGCACATCCCCGGTCAGGTTAGTGTATTTGATTCCCAGGAGTCGTGCTGCTTCTGTCCACCTGTCCTTTTCTCCTCCTAGTCCACCAATCAGCTTCTCAGCCCTGATCAGTTTCTGTGAGCACAGCTCGATGTTATCTTCCAAGTCTTTTTTCTTCTGCATCATCGCATCAAACGTGTCATTCAGAGAGCACAGACGGTCCTCCACAGCTTTCAGCTCACCACGTTTCACTGCAAGAGTCTTCATTTGAACTGCCAGCTCTTCCTCTGCCTTGCAGAACCTCTCTTTCTTTGGGGCCACCACTTTGGCAACACGTTCGTACATCTCCATGGCCCGGACCCACTTGCACAAACCCTCACAGGCAGACGAGACGTTTTTGATCAGCGCAGGTTGAAACTCGGGATTGTCAATAAACTTCTCACGGATCTTCTTGATGTTGGCGGCAGGGATGTTGTCTTTGTCAAAGGCTTTGAGGATTTCCAGGAACTTTAAGTCTCCCAGCAGCTTCTTGGATGGACCCCAATAATCCTCAATCATCTTACCTATGTGAAAAGGAGACAAACATGGTAGCTTTGACAATGACACTTTGTAAATGCATGGGTGGAGGTGTTTGTGCCAGGAAAACATAAACATCTTATATGCATAATACACTGTATACACCATTTTACAGATATTGATGTTAATAAAAATTTAAAAAAAAGACTGGTGTTATTTTGAGTATTTTAAAAACAGATCATTGCTAGGTATAGAACAACATATGTATGTGTAAATGTGTGAAGCTGTGATGTTTTTCAATAATTCTTGCCAGGTAGATTAGAGAACTCTCTTTCCCTCACCAGAACCTCCAGGATCAGGTTTCCTCTCAGGTTTGATGCCCTTCATTACACAGATGGACTCCATTACGAGTTTAACAGGACCAGGAGGATTCTGCATGGACTTTACCACTGTGATGTCAGCAGGTTTCAGCGTGTCCAGAGCCGAAAGAGCTGCCTCCAGTTCTGGCATTGCTTCTGCAAGGTCTCCTTCACACTCGTCCTGACAAATAATTGGTTAATTTATCGAAACCACGATCAATTAATAAACATAGGAATAATTTGTTAATAGTTACTGGTCCACAGTTATACACATGCATCTCCTTCACTGCGCCTTAAACTCATCCTGATGAATTGTATTATTTTTTTCTAAAGATACTAATTCTTAACAATTGGAAATAGACCAAATCGCATGTCACACTGGGATAGTATTATATAGTTGCTCTAGGATGCCTTATTTTAGGTATTACTTCAGACCTTTATACAGTCGTACAGCAAGTGCTAAGTCAAATTCCTGTACATAATTTCTACTATCTACATATTTCTAAAAGTATTATTTTAAGGAAAAGGCACTACACCAGTCAATACCTGTTTATTTTTTTAATCAGCTCTGTCTGTGAGCAGAAAGAGCTTCTATTGTATTCATTTTGGAAATGTAACTTTTTTCTATGGGTTAAGAGGAATGTGAGTTAGAATAAGAGCTAATCAGTGAAATATTCCTGAACCTTAATGGCTTTTGCAGCTGCCGCAGCCTCATTGGCTACTTTCTCGTCAGTGGCGACGAGCTCTTTCTTCGCATCCACCTCTATCGTCTCCTTCTCGATCTTCACCATCATCTCAACTGTCTCGGCCGACGTTCGGATCAGCTCAGGCTGGAGAGCAGTCAGCTCCTGCTGCATCACTGCCACCTGTCTCACACACACACACACACACACACACACATGCAATAGATTACTATCTATCTAACATTCTATGTGTATTCAATATTCAGTGACAGACAGACAGACAGACGATTGGATAGACAGACAGACAGAGAGACAGACAGGTCTGTTTGTGACCTGTGAGGCGGCAAAGTCGAGTTTGTCCAGGCCAATCAGGTAGCGGTTCCTGAACATGTCCACTTCATTGCGCTTGGCCTTCAGAAGTGTCTTAAAGGTGAGGATCAGCTCTAGGTAGGAGGTGGGAGTGACGTAATTATGCCTACGCAGCTGTGAGTAATACTGCTCCGAAAGCTTCTGAACACTCTCCTGAAACGTCTTACACATCTCCACCACCCTGAGAGAGGGACAGTGGAGGACGTGGTAGAGAGAAAGAGTAAGAGAGGAGAGGGAGACAGACAAAAGACAAAAGAGCAAAATACTCTCATGCACATGAAAGATCAAGGCCATGAGAAATCTGCCACTTAAGCTTGGTTCTGGAGCAAATAAACAAATAAATAAACAAAACAACACTGTATCTGTGTGTGAATCCATTTAAAACACATTATCTGTTTATTCTGAATACTGTATTGGTATTCAATTCCATCACTAATGTATGAGAAATAATCCAATTCCCACAGGTGCTGATTTGTCCAGTGCAGAACCAAAGACACTGACCAATTCAGCACCACGGACAGCGACATATAAATTACACCACCAGTTGTAACTCTGCTGCAGGTCAAAGGTCACACACTCACTCTCTCCTGATGTGATTCTCCAGCTCCACGTCTTCCAGGAATTTGTTAGCGACCATCTCAAGTGCGTCTGTAGGCCACGCCTGGAACCAGTCGATCGTGCAGCAGTTAATCAGAGATGGGAACATGCGCAGACGGTTCCGAAATGCGTCGCCGATCGGGCTCATCGCTGTGCCACACATTGACGAGGAATGTCACAGCAGTGTGTGTGAGGTACATGCATGAAAACAGTGAGGAATATGTGAGTGTGTGTGATTTTGTGCCTGAGTATTCAAGAGTGAGTGTGTGTGTGTGTGTGTGTGTGTGTGTGTGTAGTACCCAGGACGATATGCAGGTTCTCTTTGACCCTGTCGATGAAGAAGTTGTACATAGAGAGTGGCGTGGCGTCGATTTTTCTCCCCTCGTTCTTGGCGACGCTCTGCATCTTCTCCACGATTTCAGCGCGCTCATCCTGTGCGAACATGTTGGGCACGTCTCCGGTGTTTAGAAGCGTGTTCACGTCCTCCACAAACATCTCATCCTTCATCTGTCCATCCCCTAAGAGGAACGTGGTCTTTTTCCCCTCCACCCCGGCCTTGGTCATCACACGCTTCAGGTCGTCCCTCCACTCGGCTCTGCCGTAGTTCTTGGTGAGCTCAATTTGGAAGAGCTCGTACTGGCTGATGAAGGTGGCGAGTTTGGCAGCACTGCTGCGGCCGGATCCGCCGATGCCTACGAGGAGCAAGTGGCCATTGTCCTGCTTCAGCACGCGGCAGATGCGGGAGATGTGCTCAATGGCGAACTGGAACATGACGAGGCTCATAGGGGCCGTGCTCATGCTGTTAAACTCGTGCAGGTGATGCTCCATGACGCTGGTCAGTGAGCGAAGGTCTCGGATCTCATCATAGGTCCTGTTCGTTTCCAAATCCGGTGTGGCATAGTCACCAAAAAAGAGGGATCTAATGCTATCATCTGACACTTTACCACTCGGAGAGAGATGGCACAGGAGCTGAAAGAGAGAGAGAGAGAGAGAGAGAGAGAGAGAGAGAGAGAGAGAGAGAGAGAGAGAGAGAGATGCCTTTATGTGACCTACAAAGTAAAGAGTGAATATATACAGTGAATAAGGTGTGTGGTTTGGGACACGCCCACAGTGGACTGATGATGATGTGGCGTATACAGTAAATAATGTGTGGTTTGGGACACACCCACAGTGGACTGATAATGATGATGATGATGATGATGTGACGTATACATTGAATAAGGTGTGTGGTTTGGGACATGCCCACAGTGGACTGATGATGATGATGATGCTGTGGCGTATACATTTAATAAGGTGTGTGGTTTGGGACACGCCCACAGTGGACTGATGATGATGATGATGATGATGATGATGTGGCGTATACAATGAATAAGGTGTGTGGTTTGGTCTCTGGTCTGGAGTGGTGTGTATTACTGTGCTACATATTAGGGCATAGGGAGCAGAGGGAGTGTACCTTATCCAGGGTCTGTTTGAAGTAGGCTGACGTTCTCTCTCGGACGATGTTGAAGAACGTCTTTCTGTCCTCGTTGTCGATCAGACGATCGTAGAAGACGCGGTACACCTCATGGATCCACAATCTGATCAGTTTATCACCATCCTATAGAAATAACAATATACACACTAAGTATTGCTACATGAGGCAACTTGTGTGTGTGTGTCTGTGTGTGTGTTACCTGCATGTGTGTGTGTGGGCACAGCAGCACTCCTTTAATAACCCTGGCAAAGTCTCTGAGGTTGAATATGTAGTGAGATTTAGACGGAGTGGGCAGGAAACTCTCCATCGCATCCTTATACACCACCATAGTGGCCTGAACCAGGATCTTCCCCAGCCTAAACATAGCCAACACACACACACACACACACACACACACACACACACACACACACACACACACTAGCAATAAGCAGAATTCCACAGCAGGATCTTTTTTGTGGGACTCATTTACACTAAAGTAATCAATTTTATTTCCTCCTGTATTCGCTGTATTTTTTTGCCATACTGGATGTTAGCCATGTTTAGCTAGCCATTTATTACTAAAGCTTGGCCTATACGACCAGCACAGTTTCGAGTCAGGCGAGTCCGATCAGTCCGAGCTCAAAAATCACAAAAATCCAGTAACACGTCTCTGAACTCATTACGGAAAAGCTAAATGATAAAGCGCTGATAATAAGTTAACTGTGAGAGGATTAATGAGTATGATGAATAAGACCTCTACTGGACTGGCGACACACACACACACACACACACACACACACACACACACACACACACACACCTGTAGAAGGAGGCATCGAATCCTGTGCTGAAGTGCCAGTCAGTGATGGAGGTGAAGATCTTACTGAGAATCTCATCATCAAACGAATCGATGGAGACAATGTTCAGGTGACGTGTAAAACGACCTGAGAGATAGAGGGAGAGATAGAGAGAGAACAACACAACTTTGTGAGCAATTATGTTTATCTGTGTACTGTATATGTGTGTGTGTATATGTGTGTGTGTGTGTGTGTGTGTGTGTGTGTGTGTGTGCGCATGTTTCACCTGTGATATCATTCCTCCCTCCACCAGGGGGCCCCATGGCGGAGATGAACAGCACATCTATGATGTCCAGCCTGGACGTGTCCTTCTTGTCGTACCAGTGCCGATGATCAATCCACTGCCGCAGCAGCTCGATGGGGGGCTGAGCACCGTAAACCTCCTTCGCAGGCATGTTCAGGTCATCTACAGGTCAAAGGTCAAATCTCATACTGCACCATTCGTACCAGTAAATCTGCAGGTCTGTTTTCATCCTGATGTAAAACTTTAGGCATGTTCCTGAAAAGTGTCTTGTCTACTTGTACACTTGTCATCAGTCAGCTTTAAGTTAGCTAGCTAAGTGTAACCATGGAAACAGCTTCTGATGATGTAAATAATAACTACAATAACGATTAAATAGCTGTGGTTCTCACCCACGTAGACGATGCACTTCTTCCCCGGCGGTGGTCCGAACACACCTTTCCGGCGGCGGTCCAGCTTGGCCATGATGATGTCCTGCACCTGGTTGGCGGAGGTGCGGGCGGAGAAGTTGAGGCAGTTCGGTGTGTACTGCTCTTTAGGCAGAGACATCAGGAAGTTAGAATTGATGATGGATTTCCCAGTTCCTGTAGGCCCCACGAAGAGCAGGGGCACCTGGTGAGACAGGTACGTCCTCAAGAAGAAGAACTGACGTGCCGTCTCCATGGTGGGAATGATTAGATCAGACACCTGAGAGACATGATCATTCAGGAGGGGATAAGAACGGAAATCCAAATCCACTGTGTCCATCATGTTAATCAGAGTAGCCTTTACACGAGACACTGGCACTAACTTTACCTCCAGCAGGGATCTGTTTGTGTGTGTGTGTGTGTGTGTGTGTGTGTGTGTGTGTGTACATTTGCTCCAGGTGGAATGATGCTCTCCTCTTTGCTGATGGAGTCGGTCCATGTGTTCCACTGTCCTGATCCCTGCTTATGGAAATAATAATCATACACCGAACCTACAGGAGATAAACACAAACCACATCACACACAACTGTACAGCATCATGAAGTAAGAGTGAGTGTGTGTGTGTGTGTGTGTGTGTGTGTGTGTGTGTGTGTGTGTGTGTGTGTGTGTGTGTGTGTGTGTGTGTGTGTGTGTGTGTGTGTGCGCGCGTATATACCTCTCTCTGGGAAGACGTTGTTCTTGGTGAGTTTGACACTTTTGGGTCTCGGGTTCTCGTCCATCGTTCCTGTGAGCAGATTCCTGTAAAAGACGTCAAACTTCTTCCTGCTGTCACCGTTTATAGTCCCGCCCACCGTCCACACCACAGCGAATAGGAACAGGCTCTGCAGCCACATGGTCATCTGCTGACTGGACATAGGCTCCGCCCCTTCCTGACCCACGGCCGCAATCTCATCTACACGCAGAGTCATTTGTTGTGTGTATCGTTAAAGCGTTAACGTGTACACTGTAAAATTAAAGTCGCAGCTTGGGGTGCTGGGATTTGAACACACAACCTTCTGACCTGTAATTCAAAGCTTTAACCACTATGTTTCTCACCCCTGCCAAAAATATGAGCCTGTGTGTAATACACTGTGTGTGTGTGTGTGTGTGTGTGTGTGTGTGTGTGTGTGTGTGTGTGTATACCGAGCAGACAGGAATACAGGCGCATGAGGCTGTAGGCGAGGTGGATGGGTGAAGTTTGCACCAAGAAACGGCAATTACGGGCAATGAAGTCCAAACATGGCTGCACCAGCCAATCAAAGAGATCCACAATCTACACACACACACACAGAAAGAAAAACGTGCAAAAATCACTATTTAGTAGTGTGTGTGTGTGTGTGTGTGTGTGTGTGTGTGTTCCTCACCAGTTCGTGGTGTTCAGGTGACAGGCTGTCTGGGAGTGTGTCCATGTAAGAGTCTCTGAGTGGTGTCCAGCCTAGTTGATGGGGCTCCATGTAGATCATACCACACCTACACACACACACACACACACACACACACACACACAAACAGGGTTTCCATGGCTGTAACTAATATTAAGGAGTGATATGGTGTATATATATATATATATATGTGTGTGTGTGTGTGTGTGTGTGTGTGTGTGTGTGTGTGTGTGTGTGTGTTACCTGCTGACAGTAGCTGGTGAGGCCTGTTCCAGGTCAGCTGGCTCAAAGATCAGACTCATCTTAGGACTCATCTGGATAATCTCACCGCTCATCAGACACAACTACAACAAAGAGAGAGAGAGAGAGAGAGAGAGATAGAGAGAGAGAGTGTATGAGTGTGTGTGTGTGTGTGTGTGTGTGTATGCACATGTGTGTGTGTGCTGAGCAGTAAGATAAGGTTGTAAAGTTGTTATACTACAGCACTGCTGTTGAAGTCTGGATTGTGATTGGACAGAAGGTGTTGATTAATGTTCTATAACAGCAGATCTGACAGTAGCGCAGCTGCACATCACGTGTGTTGTTTAATAAATAAAAATGTAATTGTTAGCAAATTGGGCACACTTGGGGACACGATGTTCTAGGTAAATAATCAACATCGGGGTGGTAACAGTAACCCTGCTTCATCATCCCACCTCGCTGTTGGTTATTTTCCTATACTCGCATGTCTCAGTGTGTTTTATTATCTACTTATCACACACTCTGTAGTACTGCTTGCTCTCAGATTTCTGAACCCCTACGGCTGAAGCTAAACTGGAGTGAAATCCTTTCTGAAACCTTTTTGTTGTCATCGAGTACGGTGTTCATGTTCTCGATCCACACGGCATCCACGGGTCCGTCAAACACGATCCACTGGCGGTCTTCAGCTGTCGACTGAGCCTGCTCCCGGAAAGCTGTGGCCAAGACGCCGTCTGTCCACTCGTGACTCGCTGGGTCGAAACAGCCATACAGCTGACCCATGGTGATGGCCTTTGGGTTAATGATACGGAAATCTACTGCAAACTCCTCCATCAGACCTCCTACACACACACACACACACACACACACACACACACGATTTTACAACAAACCGTGGAATTCTGGTGTGCATTTACACAAATGTAACCACCCCTGCTGTTATTAGTATTAATTCAATAATGTGTAGTACACGGTAAATCTGTTTTATTTCAGTTACTACATTGTACTTACACTGTAATAAGCGATGTGTTGCAGTTAGAGCTTTATAACAGCGATGATGCTGTGAGAAATTCTATCGTCCTCAGACTGATTAACTGATCAGTTATCTTACCCTCATACAGGTTTCTCAGAGCTCCTGCTAAAACTTTATATGCACAGGTTTTCCCTCCAAGTGGTTCGCCGACAATCATAAAGCCATGCCTCACCAGCATCATCTCATACACCTACACACACACACACACACACACACACGAGTGAATGTATGGATACATTAGATGCACGTGTGCACAAGGATGTTTGGGTGTAAGGAGGATAAACAGACAGATATAGAGTCAGGGAGACAGATAAACAGAGAGACAGACAGATCAACAGATAATCAGAAAGAGAGAGAGAGAGACAGACAGATTTGGTGTACCTGTATGATCTTGCTGATGAACCAGGGAACGGGCTGCAGTTTGAGTTTGATGATGTTCTCATGCACCGCCTTTAACAATAACTCATAATCGGGCTTTGGCAACACCACGCTGGGAAAGAGATCTGATATTATACCCTGAAACACACACACACACACACACACACACACACACACAATTAATGTAATGAGTACTTGAACTCGTTCGTTTTACAGAAATATAATCTACAAAAGATCTACACACACACACACACACACACACACACACACAAACACCTGGAACAGAGGGACGTCCTGGGCAAGGAATTTGGCCATGTTGACGTCCATCAGTGCTCTGAGCAGCAGCACGCTCTCGTCCTCCTGTGGGAACTTCAGTTTCAGGTTCCCCGCTGCGGTCAGGACCGATTTGACGGCTCGCATGCCGTAGTCGTAGTGGTGCTGTGAGGAGAGCTGCTCCGAACACAGCCGATATGTCGCTACGATCTTCTGTGCCAGGCTAAAACACAATAACTCAGTGATAAATCGATGATTACTCAGTAATAAATCAGCAGTTAATCAGTAATTACCTGCGGGACTGAATGAAGCCCATGGAGTAGAGTGATATTTCTCCAATCAGTGCGTAATCTGGCACCATCATGGCTACTGTACGGAACAGAGCCTGCAACACACACACAAAGACAATGATTATACACACACACACACACACACA
>CM042564.1:1131241-1151241 GCA_023630585.1 Cranoglanis bouderius | reverse complement strand
CCTCACTGGTCCAAAAAATGGAGGAAGCACAGATCACTACCTGACCAGGCCACTGCAACACCCACTTTTTCCTGGGGACCTGATACACACGCACACACACACACACACACACACACACACACACACACACAAACACACACACACACAAACACAAACACACACACACAGTGCTTGTTACATCTTTACTAGTGTGTATCAATAAATGTGTGCATTTGTACCACTACCAGGCTTTTTGTTAAAATACCCAGGTACTATTCTGGTACAACAAAAACAGGTTAAAGAGTGTGTGTGTGTGTGTGTACCTCAGGGTACTGCTCTAACCCGCCTTGTATGACATCTCTAACGCTCCTCAGCATCATGTGCTCTACCTCCAGGAGCCACTTCTCAACCATGCCCTAAACACCACACACACACACACACACACACACACACACACACACGTCTCAACAATGTCCTGAAATACTAGAAACTATATAACAGCATTACATACATTACACTCTTCTGAACCATAAATGCACACACACACACACACACACACACACACACACACACACACACACACACACACACACACACACACACACACACACACACACACACACACACACACACACACACACACACACACACACACACACACACACGCGCCTTGGCCTTAGCAGGGTAGATGGGGTTTGTGAAGGGGACGGTCTCTCTCTCGGAGCTGATCATCCCGGTGATCTCGAGCTCTGCTGTGAACTCCAGCTTAGCGATTCCCTCGAAGCACTTCTTCAGGTGGGGCTGGACTCGCTGAGGATCCTTCGTCTCAGACAGGATCTCCAACAGCTCGTCGTTAGAGAGGAAGAAGAACCTGTGCGGGAGAAAAAGATGGCTGTTTGACGTGTTTATGTGCTCAGATTTCTGTAATGTCTCTATACACATTTAATGAGACATTTTAATCGTACTTTCTGTTCTACTGTGTGCTGAAATACTACTCCTACAGTCCAAGGTGCAACTTAAACAGCTCTGTTTGTCTCTGTGTGTGTGTGTGTGTGTGTGTTACCTGGGAAAGTAGAGTCTTTTTTCCTCCAAGTAGGTGTTCAGACCACGCTGAATTTCCTCCAGGAAGATGTTTGACTCCTGCAGACGCTCCAGCATGTTGGGCTGGGCTGTGGCCACTAACACACGTGCATCCTTTAACTGATATACACACATAATTAACTGTTGTGATGTGAAAGACACATTATCAAATATACACAAGATAAGAATGTGTTCTATCCAGATGTTTTCATTGTACAGAAATCACACACACACACACACACACACACACACACCGCTTCAGTGACGATGTCCCTCCAGTAGGTGTCGACGATGCTGAACTTGCGGCCCTCCTCAGGCATCTGCGCGATGATGTCCTCTGAGCTGAAGATGGGCTCCAGGTAGAGCCAAGAGGACTGACACTTCAGCATGGCATCCAAAATGTCCTGCACCTTCAAGAGCTTCTCCTCCCATTCCTGCAGTGAGTTACGGAGACAGAGAAAAGGACTGAGAGATTAGTGCGCAGTTTGTTCGTTTGTTAGTGTGATTATGGTAGGTCTCCTTCTCCAGCAGTTAGGATAATTTATTTGTTAGAGTGTTAAAGGTGGATGTGCTACTGTGTGCGTTACCTTGCACTCTGCCTCAATGGGTTTGATGAACGGAGATCCCTTTATTGTTTGTGTCTTAATGATGTGATCGTCCAACAACACCTGAATGTCATCCACTGCAGAGACAACACTTGTACCCTGGGTGTCCACACACACACACACACACACACACACACACACACACACACACACACACACACACACACACACACACACACACATTTAGAAGGCATCATGGATGTAACCATAAACTAAACACTGGCATTTGCTGGATTACATCACACTCTGACAAAAGAGATCAGAATAATATCTCCATAAACCCTCCATGTGAGGAGCTGAAAGTTCAAGCTCAGGATGAAAATCTGACCACCACAGAATAAACAGTACCAGTCTAGAGGGTTCGATGCTCCAAGAAGTGAAAGCTACCTACCTCTCAAGCCCTCATACGCCTTCCTTCTCTTAAATTAAAGTCCATTTAAATTGAAGTTCAAGAACCATTTGAGGTATTGAATTTTTTTTTTTTTAAGTCTACAAAATCAGTATTTGCTGACACCAACAACAAACACATTCTATGATGCTCTGAAATTTCTCTGTAGTCCACAAAAACAAAACATCTTTCCAGTCAGTGAACGCCTCTGCGCTGCTACATGATAACGGGCGTGGGCCCGTATTCTTTTTTGTAAATTTATATAGTGTTTTTAACGACATATATCCAGATATCAATTTTAAATTTACAATTAATAAATACAAAACACAAAAAAACAGAAAAATAGAATTTGAACCCTGGTCCAGGGTCTTTCTCTGAAGTTCTACACTACCAATAGTGTGCAGATGACCTCAAAATCAACATGCTAAAAAAAAAAAAAAAAAAAAAAAAATCAGAGAGAGGTCTCCATCTCCCAGCTTTAAACCTTGGCAAAAATAAAAATACATTAACATGTACTTAAAAGTGTGTGTGTGTGTGTGTGTGTGCGTGCGCGCTACCGTGTCTCTGTATTGTGTGAAGCCAAACTGGAGCTCTGTCCACTCGTTCTTCATCTTTTCTAAAGCTTTTTCCAGAGAATACTCCTTACTGGCAGACGCACCGATCTCCTCTAACCTACAGAAGCAGAGTCGGATATTTATAGCGTAGAATTTCCAGAAGTTCCAGCAACGTTTTTATTTAACAATGTAAATTATCTTTTTTCCTTATAATTATTGTATTAATGTTACATTTGTGCACATTGAGAAACAAATCTTACTGTATGCACTGTTCTGCTCTGCTTAATTTATTGATATCTAATTTATTTATCAATGGCAATGTATAACAATATATATATACATATATATACACACACACACACATATATACTGTATATATATATTTAGTACAAACTTTGTTACACATTTTTATTTTATGACGTCTACATGATCGAGTCGGTACAAAAAACATTTTAGATTCCCAAATATTAGTTTTCTAGCACAAAATGAAATGTTACAGAAAAATGTTTGCAAAAATAAGAAGCGAGTGCGAAAGTCAAAGTGTCCAGAAGAACTGTGTCTGGTTCTGCAAGATGCTCAATAAAACTCACCAGCTCATTTCCTTATAAAACTGCACATGTTGTCCCAGAGACTACTATTTTTATTTTTATTTTTATTGTCACAGCAAATAATGACTTTGTCTCATTTACTGCTGTTTACTGCTCTTTATGGTATTTTTTTTTTTTAATGTTGAAACATTTAATCTCATTATTTTGAAGGCATTTCTTTGCATGTGCCTAAAACTTTTGCACAGGACTGTGTATTGTACTGAAAAACATAAAATTGCACAAAACAGTCATCAGTTGAACCTCCCATGATCTCCATTACTCAGTGTCCCATCTGAGCTCTTACTTGTCAGCATATTTGGGCAGGCCGAGCTCCAGCATGTTGAGGAGAGAAGTGTGTGCGTCTGGCTTTACATCAAATCCCACAATGCTGCTGATCTAAAAACACAAGCATCACAATTTACAGCACAATTACAAAATATAAGACAACAGACACTGATATTTTTGGTTACCCAGTACTCATCTAATTGTGTGTGTGTATGTGTGTGTGTGTGTGTACTTTTTCCCAGTGGCGAGCTTTAATGCCAGGGTTACAGATGGTGCTCAGGATAGGCAGGTGCTGCTTGAACTTATCGATTTTGGTGTGGAAGCTGTCGGCCACTCTGCGCGGCGCCGCAACCTCAGAGAAGCCCTTCATCAGCTTGTACATGTGCCTGTACATGTTAGACAGATCCTCAGAGATCTGCTCTGCATTCAGCTCCATGAAGGGGCCTTCAGGAAACACACACATCACAGGTTTCCATTTCCTTCTGTGTTTAGGTTTGAAGGTGTGACTCATATATCTGTATAAGCTTGATGCAAGAACAACACTTCATCATGGTAGCTGTTGTGTGTGTGTGTGTGTGTGTGTGTGTGTGTGTGTGTGTGTGTGTTACCATTCATCCAGATGTCTGATTTGGTGTGGAAGTTCAGTGCTGTGCTCCACAGCTGATCGTATGGCTGTTTGTTGGTCATGATGATCTGCAGCAGGGGGAACTGAGTCTGCTCTTTTTCCAGCAAACACTCCTCCTTATTAATGTACTGCACACACACACACACACACACACACACACACACACACACACACACACACACACACACATACACACACATACACACACATACACACACATACACACACACACACACAATTAATTTCTCAGACACAAAAGATCACATCAGCACACACTCTGCAGCCAATAAACATTCCCAGATCATTTTGTTTTTTGTTATTTTAATCCAAAGCAACTTACGATTGAGACAGGGTACAACTGAGCAGGTGAGGGATAAAAGTCTTGCTCAAGGACCTAACAGATCTTGTTGGTGTTTGTTGGTGCTGGGATTTTAACTTACAGCCTTCCAATCAGTAACCCAATGCCTTAACCACTGCGCTGCCACTTTACATTCTGTTACATTTTTAAATCCAGAGTGTTCTACCTCCAGTTGTGTTTTGGCGTTCTCCAGGCATGCTGTGATCTTGCTGAGTTTCTCCACGTTGTTCTTCATCTCCTCCACACTCATCACTTCTTTCTTCTTAAACACTTCCATGTCTTTAGATACACCCTGCAGTGTGTGTTCCAACTCTGCAATCCTATCTCACACACACACTCTTGTTTTTTTAGCAAGTTTTTTTTTTTTTTTGGACAATTTAACACACACTATAATAACACACACTGCCAATCTCTAGCAGACAGCACATGCAGTAAATAGGAAGCTACTTGGGGCTGCAACTAACGATTATTTATCATAATCGATTAATCTGCCGGTTATTTCTACAATTAATCGATTAATCTTTCACTGCACCTTATGGTTCCTGTTACTCACTGCCTTTAGGCATATTGTTTTACTCATGTTAACTTTGATCGTAGTGTTTTAATTAGACATTACAGATCTTACTTGCGCTCCCACTGTATATCACCGCATGTACATTGAGAGTGAGGAGCAACGCGGCCTCGTTAGATCGCTCCTGTTATAATAAATGACAGATTTTACACTGCAAGCAGGCAAATACAGCATATAATGACATTAAACTTGAATTAAACTAAACCTTTTAAGCAACTCGCATCAGTTTCCCCAAACCCTTGCACACAGTTGAGCATTGCGGATATAAATTTAAAATGCTCCCATGACTTAGAGGTAAAAAAGTGTGTGACCCAAATCCTCTGTCGCTTGACGATTACGACTCCGTCTGAGGTCATGTTGGGTATAAAAGGTAACGCTGGTATAAACAGTAAACTGTAAAAGTGTGTGTGTGTGTGTGTGTGTGTGTGTGTGTGTACCTCTTGCGCAGTTGGTCCTCAACATGATCTCTCTGATTGGCCAGTTTGTCCTTACGGTCCTCACACACATTACGGATCTGCTCAGGCCAGTGGAACACTCTGCTGTTCAGCTTAAAATCATCACCTACACACACACACACACACACACACACACACACACACACACACACACACACACACACACACATTAAACCACTATAAGCTGATGTTATGTCAGTCATTTTCTGGCAATATCTATCCAACTCACATTTTATATTTGATATATTTTACATTCCTCTTAGTCTTTGTCTAACACCACCTATTTGTCACAGTTGGGGATTTGAAAAAAAAAAAAAAAAAAATCCCAATGTCCGTTTTGGACTATTTTATTCTTTGCTCTATACAGGTTATTGTTTTGTCAGTTAAATAAGCAATCTTCACAAAGAGAAGGAAAAACAAGACAATGAGAAAAAATAACATTTGTTTTTTTCAGTGGAGTACAATTTTAGTAATCTTTTGTCTTTTTCAGTCCCCCCGGTACCGGTGAGAGTGGCGTAGTCCAGCAGGAAACTCAGGCGTTTGGCCGCTTCGCTAATTTCATCACGCAGTGTGTGTACGGTCACATCGCTGGTGTGTTTCAGGAAGTGACTGAGCTCCACCAGTTCTTCTGTGTTGGCTGGTACACTCAACACTGTGTTCACAATCTGCTGGTACCGCTGACAGATACTGTCTCACACACACACACACACACACACACACACACACTCACTCATGTTTATCTCCAGCAGCTCTCTCTTTATACAGGATGTGTACAGGTGCATTATGGGTAGCACAGTGTTACTCCTCACCTCTGGTTGAGTTGTCGGTTCTCCTCCAGCTCGTAGATGATGAGCAGGTGTTTCAGGTTCTCCGTGCGGTCACACAGATCCTGGTGGAGCTTCACAGCCTCCAGACAGAAGAGTGACAGGGGGATGGTCACACGCAGAGAGGAGATCTCGTTCCACACACACTGTATCCCCTCAATCTTCTGCACACACA
The DNA here is from genome assembly GCA_023630585.1 of Cranoglanis bouderius. NCBI lineage: Eukaryota > Metazoa > Chordata > Actinopteri > Siluriformes > Cranoglanididae > Cranoglanis > Cranoglanis bouderius. The sequence continues at coordinate 1,144,755 of CM042564.1, read as the reverse complement.
CACACACACACACACACACACATGAACACACACTGGGTGATCACAGCATCACTTATTTGTTCAGGGCAATAGTAAAATATGTTAAATATATTATTAAATACAATAAATGAATTCATATAAATTAAGATTAATAAATTCATTAATTAATACATCAATAATTGTATTAGTATTTAGCATTACTGATTTTACTGTGGCAAAATTTAAGTACCAAGTCCCACAGATTAATACCTTTGTGTGTGTGTGTGTGTGTGTGTGTGTGTGTGTGTGTTTACTTTGACAAAGCCCTGTAGGGAGTGTTTCTCCTGGAGGAATGAGAGAATATCCTGTCTGGCTGACTGATCCAGTAGATCACTGTATTTATTATAAATGTCCAAATATCTGCAGAACACAAAACACACACACACACACACACACACACACACACACACACACACACACACACACACACACACACACAGAGAGAGAGAGAGAAAGTTCCATAACACACACATTTAAAAATAAAGCTGTGAGGATGTGGATTACACAGAGAGCCATGTTTCACCCACATTCTGACAGCTAACATATGTTGTGCTGCATCTCCTGCTCTATGATTGGCTAGTACAAGCAGTCTGACAGCTGCAAAGTTGAATTGTGGGAAAATGAAAACTTCTGGAGCAGTGTGAGGAGCTGCTCATTGTACATCTGCTTTAAACTTTGTGTGAGTGGTGAAACAGGTGTGTTTAAAACACTTGCTCACCTATGTGGGCCCACAGCATTCCTCTGATAGATCGCTCTGACTCGTCTAAGCAGGTCTGTCACGAGCGACTCGTCCTGTCTGACAGAGCGCAGGGTTAAATCCCTCTTCAGGAGCTCAGGGAACAGGTTACACTCCACCTAAACAAACACTCAGGTTAAAATTCAGTTGTAGAATGGGAAAGTGATTGGTCGTGTTGTATCATCTCCCAGCAGAAATACCTGTGTGTGTGTGTGTGTGTGTGTGTGTGTGTGTGTGTGTGTGTGTGTGTGTGTGTGTGTGTGTGTGTACCCGGGGTAAGTGGTCAGCACTGGTGATGATGTGGATGAATGAGGTTTGGATGAGCTCCCAGCACTGAAACAGTGGAGGCTGAAACATGACGCTCGACTCTTCTACCCTCAGCTTGACCAACAGGAGTGGGCACTGTGTGTAATACACCTCATCATAACACTCCCCAAAATCATTACCATCCTGCGGACAACACACACACACACACACACACACACACACACACACACACACACACACACACACACACACAAACACACACCCCAGAATTTAGGGATTAAGTGGACGTGTTTAGAGATCAAGAATAATAATTTACAAATCAGAACAGATGCTTTCAATATGAAGGGTTTAGTTACTGTGAGATGGGGCTTAGTACCCAATAAGAAGGGTCTAGTAACTATGAGATGGGGCTTAGGAAGAAAATAAGGAGTGTTTAGTGCCCAATAAGGAGGGTTTATTAACTACAAGGAGGGGCTGAGTGCCTGATAAGGAGGGATTAGTTACTATGAGGAGGGGCTTAGTAACTATGAGATGGGGCTTAGTGCCCAATAAGGAGGGTTTAGTAACTATGAGGAGTGGCTTAGTACCCAATATGGAGGGTTTAGTAACTATGAGGAGGGGCTTAGTGCCCAATAAGGATGGTTTAGTAACTATGAGATGGGTCTTAGTACCCAATATGGAGGGTTTAGTAACTATGAGATGGGGCTTAGTGCCCAATAAGGAGGGTTTAGTAACTTTGAGGAGGGGCTTAGTGCCCAATAAGGATGGTTTATTAACTATGAGGAGGGGCTTAGTACCCAATACAGAGGGTTTAGTAACTATGAGATGGGGCTTTGTACCCAATACAGAGGGTTTAGTAACTATGAGATGGGGCTTAGTGCCCAATAAGGAGGGTTAAGACAAACCTGCTGCCTTTTTTTTGAGGAACATCTTTATTGGCTACTTTGAAAAAATGTTGGGGTTTAGTGAATATGGGTGGAGTTTAGCCATACCTGATGCAGTGACAGGAAGCGCAGTAGGTCCTGCAGTGATGCGATCACCAGGCTGCGAAGTTGTAGTGACATCAGTGCAGCCACACAGGAGAAAAACTTCTGCGCCTTTACCGGGACAACGTCATCCCTCTGTGGCACCAGGGGAAGCCAAGCATCCTTATAGGTAAATAAGAGTGATGCACACTGTGGCAACCACCTACACACACACACACACACACACACACACACACACACACACACACACACACACACACACACACACACACACACATTATCCAAAGAATTTAGCCTGGGAACTAAAATTTGCTAAAATTCTCCAATCTTATCAGTCTTATATTCTGGTTCTGGTCCTGACAGGTAGTGAATTAGGTGATAAATATAATACTGAATCAAGAGGGCGGAGTTAAGTCATGTACACACATGTACAGTAAACACCATGAATACAGAGAAATTATTCGGATTAAACAGACAACAGATTATAAATACAGATACGAACAATAGGTGGAGTATTCTTTTTTTTTTTTTTTAGAAAGCTTGCCAGGTTCAGGCACTGGGTTCCTGCAGGACAAAACAAAAAGTCACGCACATGCAAGTTCTTTATGTCCAACTTATGGGCATTGTTTCCCAGGTTCAGCAAAATTTCCATCCCAGCTACATCTCAAAAACCACACAAAAAGACATGGAACTAGCCCAAAATGTATGAGCCTCAAACTTTTTCTGGGAAACAAGTTAACAATGGTGTGCATTTCTGATTTGCAATATATATATCTGTCATACATGACCATTAGTGGAATCTGGCAACCCTGCTCACGGAACGTAAAAAAAAAAACCCAGCAAGTTCATTAACAGGACACTAATGGGAGCTAAGTGCTGCCTTAATGAGCTCTAAAATAAAACCACATTTCTACCAAATTTCTGTATAAAATAAAGAAATGTGCTTTTATTTATTCAGACACTATAATGAAATGCCTCTTAAAAGACCCCATTTTGACTGGCAGCAGAACTGTGAGTACGTCCAGCTTTGTAGCAGATTCTGATTCGTCCAGCAGATTTTCTGATCTTTCTAGAATGTAATAAACCCAAAGACTAAAGTAAATATTTAAATAACATATTATATGGCAACTGTAGCCTAAATAAAAGTTTCTTGATTTGAGAAAGACGTCATGTTTTGAAACCTAGTTAGCTTGTTTACTCAGTTTGCCAGAAGGTTCCACAGGACATCTCGTTCAGGAGCTGAAGAAGGTTATGTTCTGCAAATTGCTATTTGTTGTAATTTGTGAATGACAAATGACTTATGTTTACAGCAGCCCTGTTTTTCAGACTTTTCCAGTTTTTCTAATGCATAGTAGTAGGGTTAACATAACAAAAAAAAAAAAAAAAAAAAAAAAAAAAAAAAAAAAAAAAAAAAAAAACCCCACACACTTTCGGTCTAGACAACGCCCACTCCCGGTTTAAACCTGAATACAAAAACAGATTTGAATATTTTGAGCATTAAACAGATACGGATAAACTCCTAGTAAGGACACACTCGGAGTAGCTCCTGCTTAAACCCTTTAATCTCAGAATATAAAGAAAGAAGAACCCGATACACCTTAGAGAGACTTACATTAATGGAAAGGGTGTGTGTGTGTGTGTGTGTGTGTGTGTGTGTGTGTGTGTGTGTGTGTGTGTGTGTGTGTGTGTGTGTGTGTGTGTGTTGGGGGGTGTTGTTAAAGAATGCCATAGATACACATCTTCAGTGTAACAAAGGTATCCAAGACAGACTGCTCAAACAATAAAACACACAAACACACACTCTCTCTCTCACACACACACACACACACACACACTCACGTGTTGATGAGCAAGTCCCTGACGGTCTGACACTGCATCCGTATGAACTGCTGGAACTCTGAGGGCAGCAGCGGCAGATTCTCAGAGTGAAAATCCTCCAAATGCACAAAACGCAGATCTGAAAAACTAGAGAGAGAGAGAGAGAGAGAGAGAGAGAGAGAGAGAGAGAGAGAGAGAGAGAGAGAGAGAGCGAGAGCGAGAGAGAGAGAGGCTGGTGAGGGAACGAATGTTTATAGCTGGTATTAATGTAAGTAATAACAGGAACTAAACTGTTGTGTGGATATAGCACAAGTACAAGAGGAATAAAACCCTCGGTGATTGTAGGTGCAGCACCACACAGACACACACTGTTACTCACATCTCAATCACATTTCATCAAAGAATAGACAAGTCTTTGATCAAGGATTGACTTTCAGGAGCAAAACCCTCAAACCTTACACAAGTCCTCTATTCTGTGTGTCTTTTTAAAATATGCTAATTCACTTCACACTCTGTGTCTTCGAACATTATGATACTACACCATTTAAGATATGATGATGATGATGATGATGAAGTTTAAAGAACAGAGCATTCATTTACTTGTTGATCCAGAGTTCCTGTAGCTGGTGCATGATGGGATTGACAGTGAAAAGGTGTTGCGTGCACCAGCTGTGAGCGTGTCTGTAGGTGTGAGACCAGGGAACCGGAGCACGGATCACACGCTGAGGAAACGGGCGAGGAATGCTGGAGATGGACAGCCTCTTCCTCTGCTGCTCGTCCATCAGGATGTAATCCACTGTGTAGAGACAGGCTGAAGGTACTACATGTAACTGTATATGTCTAAAGGTGCTAATTAAATCTGTGTTACTTTTGTAAAGACGATGTGAGAGATTATGGCCACGCCCACCACACTGCACCGACATGTCTGAGTGACTGCAGTGTGTGCAGTGTGTGTAGTGTGTGTATTGTGTGTAGTGTGTGTGATTCACCGATGCTTTTGCGGACGCTGATATTAAAGCCACTCTTCACTTCCTCCAAAAGGTTTTGCAGCATCCGGTTGCCGTGGAAACAGGCAGGAAGGAGCTTAAGGATGTTGGTGATGTGGTGAGAAGGCTGAGGGGCGACCGTGTCCTCCTGAAGCCCGTTACTGATGTAGTACATATACCTCTGAAACAGACAGAGAGGGAGAGAGAGAGAGAGAGAGAGAGAGAGAGAGAGAGAGAGAGTACTAAATTGTCACTCCTTTTTAAGGAAAATAATGGGTTATTGTGGGAGAAAAAGTGTGAGATAAAGATGGAGAGTTAGGTGAATGTGGTGACCTCTGACCTCCAACTCAGTGGGAGAGGGTTCTGTCAGGTTCCTCTTCTCCAGCTCCTCCTGAGTGTGCATGATGGCCAGCTGCTGTTCAGGGGTTAAAGGGTGACTTACCGGAGTCACTGCCTTCCTGTGACGCATATACAACATCACTGTGAAACTGGTTTCAGATATCTAGTGCTTAAATATCACACCAAACAAGGATATGTGTGTTTGTGTGTGTGTGTGTGTGTGTGTGTACCTGTGTGGTCTGAGAGTAAGTTTCACCTTCTTCTCTGATGACGCAGAACATCTGACTAAGACCACAGACAGTTAAGAAGACAAGAACACCCACATATATGTGTGTGTATATAAGAACAGAGATATATTCACCGATCAGCCATAACATTAAAACCACTGACAGGTGACGAGAATAACATTGATGATCTCATTACAGTGGCGGCTGTAAAGGGGTGGGATGTTTTAGGCAGCCAGTGAACAGTCAGTTCTCAAAGTTGATGTGTTGGAAGCAGGAAAAATGGGCAAGCGTAAGGATCTGAGCGACTTTGACGAGGGCCAAATTGTGATGTGTGGAGGACTGGGTCAGAGCATCTCCAAAACAGCAGGTCTTGTGGGGTGTTCCCGGTATGGAGTGGTTAGTACCCACCAAAAGTAGTCCAAGGAAGGATAAGCCGGTGAACCAGCGACAGGGTCTTTTACATCGTGTGGCCTCTTTCAGCAGGATAATGCGCCCTGACACACTGCAAACATTGTTCAGGAACAGTTTGAGGAACATGACAAAGAGTTCCAGGTGTTGACTCGACCTCCAAATTCCCCACATCTCAATCCGATCGAGCGTCTGTGGGATGTGCTGGACAAACAAGTCCGATCCATGGAGGCCCCACCTCGCAACTTACAGGACTTAAAGGCTGCTAACGTCTTGGCGCCAGATACCACAGCACACCTTCAGAGGTCTTGTGGAGTCCATGCCTCGACGGGTCAGAGCTGTTTTGGTGGCACATGGAGGACCTACACAATATTAGGCAGGTGGTTTTAATGTTATGGCTGTTCAGTGTATATGTGTGTATGTATAGGAATAGAGATATGTATAAGGATACAGAGATGTGTGTGTGTGTGTGTGTGTGTGTGTGTGTGTGTGTGTGTGTGTGTGTGTATAAGGATACAGAGATGTGTGTGTGGGTGCTGCAGGTGTGTGATCCTCAGGTGTCGTGCCTGTGGGCTATAGTTGTTGGCGATACACTCGCTCGGTGTCCTGTGCTGTATCTGATCATTATACATAGCCACCCGAGTCCAGCTTGAGTTTTCCAGGAGGGGCGGGAACAGTCTGCTCTGCACAACCATACAGGAGGGGGAGAGAGAGAGAGAGAGAGAGAGAGAGAGAGAGAGAGAGAGAGAGAGAGAGAGAGAGAGAGAAGGAGGGAGGGAGAGAGAGTTAGTTCAGAAAGTATTATGTGTGTGTATGTGTGTGTGGTGTAGGATAGAAGGAAGCGTGTAGAGATCTGTGTATTACAGAGTAAATACACACTGTTATCCCACTACACTGTTGAATTCTGGATTCTGATTGGTCAGAAGGTGGTGATTAATCTCTATTTTAAAAAAGAGTGCTGATACACACCTGGTGAAGGTAAGAAGCTACCTGGGAAGACGACTGTGGGAGGTGCGGCAGTGGACCTACACCACCCATACTGCACACACTCTCATCCTCCATCTGGAAATAATACACACACACACACACACACAAGTTCAAGTATTTTATTTGCTATTAAACTATATACAGGAGTTATTGCATGTAACTCTATAGACATGCGTTGCTTACAGTCGAACCCTTCCAATATGGCGGACGCGTTGACGTAGATAGCAACGGCTAAATCTGTATCTACTGTGCTAGCCACAACCTACCTGTGTGCGGTTTGACAGTGCAGAGTCAGTCAGGTAGGAGGAAATTACTCTTTCACCCACTTTTCTCTTTCTCTTGTCTGTATCCTATTCAAAATCCCGACATTTTCCTGTGAATAATACACTTCATCCAGTAGCTTAGCCTTCGAAAATGATTTGTTTCTTTTCACACACGGTTTAACGGGATATCTTACCTGCTGGTACCTCCCAGGTGTAAGGGCGAAATTAAGAATAGTATATTGATATAGTATTCAGTATGTCTGTTTATTTTATTAATTATACCTATAAATAAATAAATAAATAAATAAAGCGCCACAGGAGAACTTTAACCGTCAATCACATCTAATAGCCTATCGCGAGCTCCCTTTAAAGATTTAAATATTTGAATTTAACGGACACTGTACTACAGTTTAGTGAATTTATTCAGCACTACTCACCGATAAAATAACAATGGATGAGGAGAGATACATGAGATTTTAAAAAGTTTACCTCAACAAGTTCTGCTTCAGTTAGAAGTTAATTAAGATATATTAATTTATTCATACCGACATGAGTAGGTCGCGCGCCGGTCGCGTGCGGTCACAACGCCGTTAACCTCAGCTTACATCCGGGCAATCGGTTACCGTTAGTAACGCCTGAGTAATTACATGGCAACGGGCTAACAGAGAAAGCTAAAATAACCTTAAACACGTTTTAATAAGAGAGGCGAGTGTAATATCTACTGAAAAACATTCAGTTAACATCAGCCATTTTGCATGATTTAAACAACAAGAAACGTTCATTAGTGATGGGCGATTCGATTCCTTGAAGTGATTCTTTTTATGTGAATCGATTCTGATTCTCCTGGACGAATGAAAGAATCTAAACGCCTTTAATAAAATGCTAAGCACACTAAAACAAGACTAAAGCTATGTCATACGAATGTTATACATATATATTGCGTATCAGATATTGTGTGTGTATAAAATCTAACTGGACACCCACTCTGAGTAGTGAATCGAATCCGAATCAAAACATTTCAATCTTTTTAGGAACCGAATCAGTAAAATGACTCGTAAAGCTATAGATGTGTTGCTAAGTTGTAATAACTTTCTCCTGACACAAGATGGCGACGCGCTAATGAGGGACAGACTGTGCTCTAAATAAATACATTGATTTATTTATTTATTTTTTTACCTGAAATTTAATGTTTATTTACAGACATCTACATATATCGGGTAGAATTTCTTACTTTTACCAACACATCTGTAAATTTCAGTTATTCAAATTCAGATTTAAGACGAGTTTCTCCAGGTTAAAAGATGCTAAATGAACACAGATACATGAATGTGAATATAAAGTTCTCCCTGATCCTGGTGCTTCTTTTAAAGGGAATGTGGAACTAAAATCACAATGCATTATGTCCCATTAGGTGTGAATATGTCAGCCTTGAGGTTCTCTATAAGCTACTGCGCTGCAAAACAATGACAAAATTCGCTTTTAGGAGATATACATGTTTAAAATTTACAGTCTCTCTCTCATCCACAGATACGGATCAACAGTTTTGATGACATCACTCTGCACTTCAGCTTCTCATCAGATTTTCCGTCCAATCAAACGCTCTTTCACGGTGATGTTTGTTGGTAAATGAGACCTTTTAGCCGTACTCGTGTTCGCTGCACGTGAATTGATGAGGGTTTTGACTCCTAATATCTGAATTTGCGTTATTTTTTGCAATTCAAAACCACTCGCTATAGTTACAGCACGGAGGCGTGTCCCATCACTGAGAAGTGCGTTAGATTTAATGATACATACCAAACGAAATCTGTGAGTCAATAAGGAGCAGGGTTTTTTTTTTTTTTCTTTTGCTCCTTGTTAAACCTCCTTTCCAACTATAAATATTTAAAAAAAAAACACTTACCAAACATGTTTGTTTACATGATTCTTTATGGATAAGACAGCATCTTTGGATTCTCCCAGCTGCACCATGTTCTTAAATACATTTGAGCTGAATTCTATGCCCTATTTAATGAACATACAGTAGTTGCTCAGTTGAAGCCCAACACTTCTTCCCTTGACATTGTTCCTACCCACTTTTTTAACCAGATCTTTAATAGTGTTGGGATGTGGATATTAGCAGTAGTAGTAAACAAGTCTTTTCTCTGGGTCTGTTCCAGCCTATTGTAAACATGCCTTGGTGAAAAAGCCGAATTTGGACCCAACAGAGTTATCTCATTTTAGAACAATCTAAAATTTACCTTTTACTGCGAACGTTTTAGAGAAAGCTGTGTTAGATCAAGAGTTTCTTCTTCTAAAGAAAGAAAGCATTTTTGTAAAATTTCGGTCTGGTTTTAGGAACCGAATCGGCTCTCCTAAGGGTTTTAAACGACATCTTGCTGTCTGTTGATACTGGGGAGTCCGCAGCTTTATTGTTATTAGATCTGAGTGCAGCGTTTGACACTGTTGACCACGGCATTCTTCTCTCGCACCTGGAGCACTGTGTGGGCATCTGAGGAAGTGCCCTTTGTTGGTCCATATCCTATCTTAGTGATAGAACCTTCTCTGTAGGTATCAGATGTCCTGTTTCTTCTGTAGCTCCCCTTACCTGTGGTGTCCCTCAAGGCTCCATTCTTGCTCCCACCCTCTTCTCCCTTTATATCCTCCCACTAGGGTCAGTTTTAAGGAAACACGGAGTGGCTTCGTTAAAATTCCTTCCCTTTTTTTTCACGCGGATGACACCCAAATTTATCCGCAAAGAAACAAAATGACAAGAAAGGCCTAGAAACCCTGCTTGCATGTCTGGCTGATATTAGATCTGAGATCTTGGATGTCTTCGAAAGTCTTACGTTTTTACCATTTAACTTATCATAAATTGCATTTATTTATTAGTTATTATTTGTTATAATTTGAACTATACCTGGTTTTGTACAGAACAGTGGTCAACTTTTGTTGTGTTTATTTGTGCTTTATAAATAAATAAATCCAATCAAATCACACACACACACACACACACACACACACACACACACACACACACACACACACACATCAATTGATATTAATGAATGAACAGACTAAGAGACAGAAGTTTTTAATAATTATGCTTTAATTGAATAATTCAGCAGTTCTGCATGATTCATGTACAGTACGAGCCCAGTGTGTGTGTGTGTGTGTGTGTGTGTGTGTGTGTGTGTGTGTGTGTGTGTGTGTGTGTGTGTGTGTTTGTGTGTGTTTCTGGGCTGTGGAAGACTTGTATAAATGTCCAGCTTTTCCTGGTCACACTCCTGTCCTCTTGTATTTACAATGAAACACATTAAAACGTTGTGAAATGAAAACGATGCTTCGTAGTTCCTAACTGTGGAACAAAACTTCGCTCAGCAGCAAAACCTTTAGAGTTCTGTAGAAAAATATAGTGTGTGAATCTGCCGGGGTGTGTCCGATGTGAGAACAGTGAGGGTCTGAAGCTCAGGAGCATTTCCTCAGACACTGCACTTCTCCATCACCACCTCCTCCGTTAACAACAGAATAATAGACATTCTTTAATAATAGAAACCCACAGCTTGTGATTGGCTGAAAGCGGTGTGTGGGAATTACAGTACAGTACGTAATGCAGTGTTTTACTTAGGTACTGATTCAGTTCACTGGGGTCACTGGGGTCACCGCAGTGTAACACACACACAGAGAGAGACCGGGGGAGCGGGTCCTTATCAGAGAACCTACACACAGCAGCCACGTTTACGCTGCCATCATCATTTGTCTGTTGCTTATAGAAATGAAGAGAAATTTGTGCATAAGACATCACTGACAGCATCGCACAGGGTTATGGAATGAACAGAGCTGTAGAACCTTCAGCAGGACTCTAGAACATTCAGTCTGGTTCTTTATTTATTTATCCTTTCAGCTGTACTCTTCTTCTCCTTTAATTTCAGCACTCAGCCTATATTCTAGTCTTTGCTGGTTTCACTTGTCATTAGCTCTTTCCAGGTATCCAGTGTCCCATACTCTCCCATAGTTTAAACTGACCTCTTTGTCCTCTAGTATCCAGTGTCCCATACTCTCCCATAGTTTAAACTGACCTCTGTGTCCCCTAGTATCCAGTGTCTCCTAGTATCCAGTGTCCCCTAGTATCCAGTGTCCCCTAGTATCCAGTGTTCCCTAGTATACAGTGTCCCCTTGTCTCCAGTGTCCCCTAGTATCCAGTGTTCCCTAGTTTCCAGTGTCCCGTAATATCCAGTGTCCCATAGTCTACAGTGTCCCCTAGTATCCAGTGTCCCATGCTTTCCCATAGTTTAAACTGACCTCTGTGTCCTATAGTGTCCAGTGTCCCCTAGTATCCAGTGTCCCCTAGTCTCCAGTGTCCCCTAGTATCCAGTGTCCCCTAGTATCCAGTGTCCCATACTCTCCCATAGTTTAAACTGACCTCTGTGTCCTACAGTCTCCAGTGTCCCCTAGTATCCAGTGTCCCATACTCTCCCATAGTTTAAACTGACCTCTGTGTCCTATAGTATCCTGTGTCTCCTAGTATCCAGTGTTTCCTAGTTTCCAGTGTCCCGTAATATCCAGTGTCCCCTAATTTCCAGTGTCTCCTACTATCCAGTGTCCCCTAGTTTTCAGTCTCCCTTAGTATCCAGTGTTCCCTAGTATCCAGTGTCCTCTAATTTACAGTGTTGTAGTGGTACAAATTGGTACTTACAGTAATCTCTTATCATTACATCCCCTAGTATCCAGTGTCAACTTGTATCCAGTGTCCCCTAGTTTCCAGTGTCCCTTAATATCCAGTGTCCTGTAATTTCCAGTGTCCCCTAGTATCCAGTGTCAACTTGTATCCGGTGTCCCCTAGTTTCCAGTGTCCCCTAATATCCAGTGTCCCCTAATATCCAGTGTCCCCTAGCTTCCAGTGTCCCCTAGTTTCCAGTGTCCCCCAATATCCAGTGTCCCCTGATTTCCAGTGTCCCATAGTAACTTCCCCTAATTTCTAATGTTCAGTAGTTTCCATTGTTCCCTAATTTTGAATAAATTTGTAGTAAAAGTGATTGTTTTCAGTCCTCATTATTGCTGATTAAATTCATTATTGCTTTAAAAAGATGGCCATTATGGAGGCTGTGCAAACAAGAGAATAAACACACACACACACACACACACAACACACACAACACACACAAACACACAACACACACAAACACAAAATGCCATTTCTTGTTTTGTTTGAATTTGTAATAAAAATATAGGCATAATCTTAATCTTATTTATTTGTTGTTGCTGTTGTTTTTTAACAGTTGTGTATATTTAATGTAACAATAAAATTTTGCCCTAATGTATTGAATATTTTTAGATTAATATATTTTATGTTTTATATTCTAATAAATAATATTAATGTAAATGTTAAATTTATTTATTTATTTATTACATTTTAATACATTGTTTCCAGCACCAAAAAACTATTCTTTCTATTTTTCATATAACTTTTTTTTTGTATTTGTGCATATAGACAATAAATAAATGAATAAATAAACCCAACGCGTTCCGGGGACATGTTGTTCTCAGCCTCACCAGTCTGCTCTTGTGAATAGATTGAACAAGCTAAAAATAATCGGACTGTTTTAAGTTTGTTTTTATTCAGTAAAATGATTACACGTTGTTCTTTCACTGTCACGTTGTCCTGCACTTAATACTATCAATCACACAAAAGCTTTAAAGATCACTTCTTAATGAGGTTCATGTCGGCCATGTGAACAGCTTCCCCCCCCCTTTCAGCGTAAAAAAAGTGGGCGGGGCTTATCAGCAATCACAGGATCGATGTCACTCGTCCCTTTCTTGTAGATTATACTACAACAAATATACAGTACATGTCACTATAGGGCTGAGCAATTTAATGAGCAAGAGATAATAATGAGTTAATGAGTTAAGATAAAGTTTAATGAGTCACACCAAACTAACCAGCTTGGAGATAAATCACCTCCTCATACTGTGTTTTTAATGAAAAAAGGTTCATAAAATAACAGAGGAAAGGTAACAGAAGAAGGTAAAGTACGGTGTTTCTGGAGTAAACCACTTTGCAGTGTTTCAGGTGTGGTGCTGAAAACCACTGAAACTCAGCTCTGTTTCCATGGTTACAACAAAATCTCCAATTAGTGGGTGTGGCTTAAGAATTGTGATGAGTCTTCTTCATAAAGCTATATTATCATTTCATCTCATAGCTTATGGTGAACTCCCTAAAACCTTCTACCCTACACCCTAAACCTTTATACAGGGTGTACACCATTGTTTCATGTTGTAGCTCGTTTTAAGTCCCCTTAATCCTTTCTACAGAGGTTTATACCATCATATTAATCTCAGTATCTCTCCTAAACCCTGTACACTACACCCTTAACTCTTCTACTGGACCATGTACCATCATATTAATCTTATATCTTAGGGTGAGTCCTAAACCCTAAACCCTTATACAGAAGGCCTGTATCATACAGAAGATCACTGCTAGGCCCTTAATCCCTAAAACCCTA
>CM042564.1:1088741-1113741 GCA_023630585.1 Cranoglanis bouderius | reverse complement strand
GACATGATGGATCAGCGGTATGTCTGTAGGAAGAAGAATGAAGCATATGCTGGAAAGAACATTCTGCCCACAGTCATGCATGGTGGTGGCTCAGTGATCCTCTGGCACTGGAAACCTGCAGTGTGTGGAAGGCAAGATGGATTCATTGAAGTATCAGGAAATCCTAGGAGAAAATGTCATGCCGTCTGTGAGGAAGCTGAGGTTTCAGTTGAATTTGGGGAAACCACTCGAAACATTCATTGTGTTGAACTATTTCAACTGCTTTTGTTTGATTTGTTCAACAGCTGAAAGTCTGTACATTTTGACAATAAACCTGATTTGCAATGGGGGTTGAATAATTTTGATTGCAACAGTAGATCAGGGGAAGAGACTGACACAAGGGTGAGATCAGTGATGGTGCCATACTCAAGGGGAGAAGGCAGGAACACATGGGCAGAATTGTTGGCAGGGGGTTCCACAAATTCCTGGACTCTGTGAAAAAGCAATCACTTTCCATCTCTTGAAAATGCAAACTTTTCTTTGATGGCTTCTTGCACCAAGGAGTCCAGGCTGGTGATCGAGATGGAACCAGAATGATGGAACCAGAGTGATGACACCAGGAACAAAGAACGACACAGTGAGGATCGGTACTAGAGATGGGATTGGTTGTGAAAAAGATGGGATCAGGGCCAATAAAGAGACTTCATCAGGAGCAGTGACGAGATGGGATTGGGGGTAGAGAAAGAAATCGGAACAGGGGCAAAGGAAAGAGACAGGATTGGGCCAATGAAAGGGACTGAATTTGGGGCAATGAAGAGATGGAATCAGGATCAGACTTGGAATCATGATGAGTAACAGAGACAGGAGCAGGACCGGGGGAGTTACTAAGTTGGGAGCAAGTCCAATTAAGAGCCAGGATCGATAGCGATGACAGGAATGTGACCACGGCAAGTAGAGCTCAGATCAGAGCAAATGAGAGATACAGGATTAGAGTCAGTAACATAGATAGGATTGGAGCCAATGTGAGATACTGGATCCTATCTAGCTAGTGCTAGAGATAGTATCAGAGCCACTGATAGAGATATCCTTATAGACCAATTAGCCTGCCATGGTACTAGCCTCTGCTTTAGCATGAGGAATAGGGCCTAATCTAGATGGTCCCCCAAGGCATTCTTGGCATTTTTGCTCTTGGTGGTGGGTCAAACTGTGCTGGGAGAATTAAGAGAATTCTCTCTTGAGTTAAGAACCTGGCTACCCACACTCCCGCTCAATCCCTGAATTGTTTCAGGAATGTGGATTTCCACCACAGGCTCAGAATTTTGTTATGCTCCACCCTTTGTGCGTGTGTTTCTGGTGTTTGTGTCCAGGTGTCCTGCCACGTTCACTCCAGGGATCCTGCACATCATCTCCCACAATCTGCAGGTGTTCTGTCACTAGCATTGTCATGGTATATAAGGGACAGCCAGAAGGAATGTTAGCAGCGTTTGTGCTCATTCACTGTGTGCGCTTGTGCTTGTGACTTTTTATTTGTGATTTGTGAGTTCTTAGTAAGAGTTGCACGGTGGCTTAGTGGTTAGCACGTTTGCCTTGCACCTTTGGGTTGGGGGTTCGAATTCCACCTCTGCCCTGTGTGCACGGAGGTTGTATGCTCTGCCTGTGCCTCGGGGATTTCCTCCCCCAGTCCGAAGACATTTGCTGTAGGCTGATTTCCAAATTGTCCACTGCGTGTGATTGTGCCCTGTGATGTGTTGGCACCCCGTCCAGGGTGTCCCCTGTCCCTAGGGTAGGCTCCTGTGACCCTGTGTAGGATAAGCGGTACAGAAAATGGATTTATGGATGGACTTCTTGGTATATGACCCTAAGTTTGTTTGTGTATTTTGAGATTAGCCTGTCCCATTTTGGTTTTCATTGCCCGATCTTTGTGTAAATATTGTCCATCCATCCATCCATCCATTTTCCATACCGCTTATCTTACTCAGAGTAGTGGGAAGCATGGAGCCTATCCCAGGGATCTCGGGGCACAAGGCAGTGTGGTTGGATGGCTGGGTTGTTTGTTCACTGCCACTAGAAATGGTTATTTAATCAACTACGACTTAAAATGTTGCAATAAATTGTTTCAAATTATTAGCAGCCCAAATACTCACTAGTTGCTCAAACTAAAATACCTTCATAATATGCCTGACCATAATGTGACTTAGCTCATGCTTATTCATACAGAACAGTGGAATGAAGATGAACGCAGGACTGTGTCACATGTTTGTGTTGTTGTGTTACAAAGTGCTGAATTTCTGTTGCATTGCCGAAGCAAAAAAGAGAACTTCTTCCAGAACGTGTTTTTATTTTTATTTTTATGAATAAGTAGGCTGTTATTGTTTTAGGGGATCTGTAATAAATTATTTCGGCTTATACTCATGCATGCACACGCTTCCTCTGCTGGAAGTAGGCACAAACTGTACCCACACACACACACACACACACACACACACACACACACACACACACACACACACACACACACACACACACACACACACACACACACACACAGTAGCAGGTCGCCTTAACTAGATGTGAAAGAGAGGATAATTTGCCTCCCACATGCGCACTCGTTTGGCACGTGTGATTGTCTCCCACACACCGGCTATTGTATGAAAGCTGATCAAAGACCTCTACTCTTTCACATGGTCTTCCTCGTTTCATGTTCTCTCTCTCTTTCTCTCTCTCTCTCTCTTTCTCTCTTTCTCTCTCTCTCTCTATCTCTCTCTCTCTCCTCCTCCTACGTTCTTGCTCGTCTATTTCAAGCCTCTCCGATGTGCTCAAACCAATTTCATCTCCTTCTCTTGTCACTGAGATGAGCTTCCTGTTCCTTCTCTCTCTCTCTCTCTCTCTCTCTCTCTCTCTCTCTCTCTCTCTCTCTGACTCCATCTAACTAGAATCAGCCCTTTCAGAACTAGAACAAAAGGCTAGAGAATGTTATTTTTTGTTATCCTAATACGTTGTCTGTACTGTATAACTAGAGGTAATATACATATTGATATTATATTATAGGATAATGTACTTTTTGTGTCCCTGAGCCATATTCAAATAGAGAAACTTTTCATCAGTATCTACATTGGGAAAGTTCCTTGTATTCAGAGTCGAGTTACGCGGGGCACGTGGCCACGAGTCTTACTGTTTTATTTACTTTTTTATTTTCTAAAAAAACAAAACAAAAAAAACTAGAAATAATTTTACTAGAAAAAGAGGCATGTCTGGTTTATTAAAATGAATCCCAGTTAAATGAACTTACAGTACATTTACATTTTGTTATGTTATAAAGTGCAATATTATATTCTACACCTACATAATTTTTTACTTTCATACTTTAAACTTTATAATACTGTATAAATCTTCCACATTTCAAATTATTCTTTAGGAAATGAATCCGTGTTACTTCAGCTTCACTCTTTATATTTCACTGTTAATATTTGTCTTAGAAAAAAAAGCCTTCAGATCAAAACGTTTATACGATCATGAAAAAAAAAAAAAAAAAAACCCAATTAGGCTTATATTTATACAGATACTGTAATGTTCAACACTCACCTTTTGTTTAATTAAAACTGATACATGTATTATGTAGCTCTAAATCATATAAAACCGGACACTATGATGTATTTTACACTTTGAAGTTTTATTTCATACTGTACAGGAATTTCTCCTTAAGATTCCATCACTGCTTTATAAATATGAGGTTCTGGATATTAATGATCCTCTTTTATTTATTTATACTTATCTACAGTGCTGTACATCATTCTGTACACATCGAACAGCTCTGTCTTCTTCTCTTTTTTGTCTCTTTTTTGTGTTTTTTTAAGGAGTTACAGTGGATCCAGTATCATATTAGTGTTTTACACTCAGATCTGTGACTTTATCCTGAGAACATCGATCCAAAACATATGGAAAGTGCACGTATGGGTACAGTATATGTGAGAGAAATGTTATAGGTCAGTGATGGAATAATGAATCTATATCCTCGAGCACACATTCATATGCAAGAATTTAATAATAATGAAATGAGAAAGCTTGAGTTATAAACTGGATTAGATTACAGTGGCGGTTAAAGCTGATTTCTGGGAAATGATCAATAGGGATTGTGTATAAATAGGAGTCGATACGTGCTGTGATTTTTGTCTAATTAACACATTTATAAAACACTCTTATTACCTGCAAGTTGGCGCATTGGAAAGCCAAAATTCTACAGCTTCTGGATTTACAGTATTTTTTCATTTGAAGAGAAAAACAAACCCAGACAAACAATTGTAATCTGAAATTCCTGACATTTTAAAACCAAACACCAGCAAACTGAAGCGACAACTGAAGAAAAAAACATCAAGTCATAGGTGATGAAAACGTTTAAAACCTAAATGCCAGCAAATACACTGATTTGTCACACATACGTGTGTGTGTGTGTGTGTGTGTGTGTGTGTGTGTGTGTGTGTGTGTGTGTGTGTGTGTGTACTGGTCACTTTTCAGCCCCTGTCTCCATTCTGTCTCGGATGCCGAGGCACAAGGGAACAAACAAATGAAAAGAAGCAGTGAAGCGAGGGAGAGTGTGTGTGTTTCCTTGTCTTTTCCTGTAACACTCTCCAGAAATCCAGGAAGTTTAAAACGCGACGTCTAGACGTCTACGTCTAACACACCGAGATACCGAAAATAAAACGGAAGAGATTAAAGTAAGCATTTTATATTGAAATGCTGCATCAAGGAAGCAGCTGAATCAGGTGTCCCACGACAAACACTAGATTTGGAAAGACGAGTTATAACTAGAATTCATTTTAACCTAAATAGACTCATACCCCGGTGCTGTGGAGTTCTGGATTCTGATTGGTCAGAAGGTGTTGATTAATTTTCTGTGACAGCAGTGCGGCTATTTATATGAAGGTATTAACGTTTCTACAGTAAGAGCTCGTTCGCAGGGACACAGGGGATGTGTCATGTTTACCACGGAGACGTTTTCTGTAAGGAGAAATGTGATTACGTAACATGTATGGAAGGAGTCTCCAGTGCCAGCGTTTTCCGACGTCTTCAGGACGGAGGAGTTTACGCTTATTTGCGGTTTCTCAGTAACACGACCAGCTGCGTATTTTTTATTAACATCAAAAGAGAGAGAGGAGTCTGCTTCATCACAACACCCTGTATTTTATTTTATTTATTTATTTTTATACAATAACAGCAACACGCACTGGGGTTTATTACTTACTTAAAGCCACACAAGGTTTGTTTTGAGTGTTGTGTTTGACAAATATGTGATGTGATGACAGGAAGGCGGAGACGCACCGACATTTCAGTCATTATTACACAGCATCAACAGCAAAGCTTCGTTACACAAACACGTGTTAATTATGCGTGTAATCATTTTAAATGAACCAGAAATGGGTAAAACTAGAAATTGGTTTATAATGAGTTTATTTTTTTAAAGTAAAATTAATACTAAATGGTGTTGATCGAGAGCAAAGCAAGAAAATATCACTTACAGTTTTACACCATAACAATAGCAGAAAGAAACTCAGATTAATCAAGACAGAGTGTGTGGGAGTGATGAAGAAGTAGTGTGTGTATGTTTGTATCTACATTACTGGTGAGGAAAAACTCCAGTACTGTCGGCTACAACGGTGTTTTAGCTCCGAATCATACTTTGTTCTACCTTTATAGAAAACTTACTGCATGCGTGTCATACAGGATGAGAAACCACATCAGCAAGCGTGTCTGAGCCCCCGAACACCTCCACAGAGCCGACCGAACAGACGCCACCGTGTGACAGTTTACACGTCCGCATTTACTGCGCCGTGCCAAATTACAGGCTATCTGCTTTCCATACTTGTTAGCTAGATTAGCATTGTAGCTTCTGTGCAGATCTGAAGGAAGTAAACTGAACACGTCTCAGATGATCGACTGCCCGGTTTCAATAACGTCCAAATGAACCTGCTGCTCAGTTCCTCTACGGTGTGTGTGTGTGTACGTGAGCCTGGTGTGTAAATATGTGAGTGCATCTTTCACAGTGTGCGTTAAAAGCTTCTATCAGTGTGGCTCCGCGAGTGTGAAAAACTATCGGCCCCCCCACCCCCCCCCAGACGACCGACCCTGTCACCTTACCGTCTCTCCAGCTCACCTTTCCACTCGTTCTCTCACCACACTATCACTTTATCTTTCGATCTCTCTCCACACACTCCCCTCTCCATCACCTTTAACCTCCCTTCTCTCTCTCTCTCTCTCTCTCTCTCTCTCTCTCTCTCTCTCTCTCTCTCTCTCTCTCTCTCTCTCTCTCTCTCCCTCACTGCCTTTCTCATCTCACTCTCTCTATCCTTCATCTTCTCTATAATACATTCGATCTGTTAACTGAAATAAATTCATGATTCATTTACTTGAATGTTACAGAATTACAGTATCGCCAGTGCTGCAGTGAATAGTTAACCACACACACACACACACACACACACACACACACACACACACACACACACACACACACACACACACACACAATAACTACGTATATACTTAAATAGTTTCACAGCTATGGGAATAAGTTGATTTACTAACGAAATTGTAAATCATATTACATTTGACAGCAAAGATGAAAAAAAGTGATCTCTCTCAACAGGTGGCCCTGAAAATACTGATATAACCTTTAAACTCTGAATTCAGCCGTGCAGAATTACACTTAGGGTTTAAGAAATAGTGTTAAAAGTGAAGGGTTGTATGTTAAAGCCTGTGTCAGAGGTTAGCTCTCTGATTTGAGGGTTTATGGTTGTTAGTTTCGAGCACTGATGAGTCTGTTTGTCTCTAACCAACTAACCTAACCCCACCCCCCTCCCCCCCTCCCCCTTCACTGTAGTCTCACACCATGCTGCTTCCTGCAGGGTTTAGGTCTGATATGATTGGACAGCTCCTGTGGCTGATCTGTGCCATGATTGGCCCATTCTCAGTGGGTTCCTCTGTGAGGGTTCTGACTCGGTGCCAGCCCCATGGCATCATGGACAAAAATATGTGCAGTGTGCTCTTTTTTGTTGCTATTGTACCATCTGTTTGTGCTCTGTCTGTATAATCACTGCGCCATGAATGTGTTTGTATGTGTATGAATGTAGAGTATGAATATGTAAAGTAAGAGCAAGTGTTTTTAGTGTGTGTGTGTGTGTGTGTGTGTGTGTGTGTGTGTGTGTGTGTGTGTGTGTGTGTGTGTGCTATTTGTAGCAGGTCGGGCTCTCAGGGATTCCTCTCTCCATCTGTCGGCTGAACCCACTTTAGTCCAAAACTCCTCACTGACCCTCTCTTTACAGGAAGTGTGTATGTGTGTGTATGTGTGTGTGTGTGTGTGTGTGTGAGAGAGAGAGAGAGAGAGAGAGAGAGAGAGAGAGAGTATTATATATGTATCACTTATACAGTACAGACCTCCTCACTCCTCCCAGTGAGCAAACAAGGTGGTGAGAAAAACCTCCTGAAGATGGAACCAAGCTTCCTTAAGTATTACCACACCTCAGGACAAAAGCATGAATATCAATTCCCCAGAAAGGGTGTAGGAGCTTTAATCCTCAGGATATTTGCTGATTGGCCTCAGGAGAGAAACAGGAGCATGCACACTTCAGGACAAGAGCCGAAGCATGTAAGATAAAAGCTTCTACTCCCCAGGAAGCAGGACCAGTAGACCTCAGAACAGCAGTAGGAGCTTGTAGTCTTTAAGAAAGGACCAGGACTCCTGAGTGGTGCAATAGAATAGAAAAGTGTTCACTCTTTTGTCAGAAGAACACGAGTTCAGATCTTAAAGATGCCACAGCCCTCTGTGGCCTGGAGTCTAAATAGAGACTAAAATGAATGTTTCTGCAATATTTTCTCTATATTTTAAAAACCTGTAGATTCTAGGATGTAAGCAGGTCCTGGTCCTGAGGACCAGAACAAGAGCTTGTCTACTGCATCAGGAGAGAAGGAAATTATGCATATCCTAGGACAGGAGCTTGTAGCCCTAAAAACAAGAGGAACCATGAATGGGATGGAAGTAGTCTCTTCTTGGCTTTAGGACAAGACAATAGCTTGTAGATCTTAAAACAAGGGCAGGGTTTTGCAGACCTCAGGATGGAAGCAGGATCAGGAGGGGAGCAGGAACGTATGGACTTTAGGACAGAAGTCAGAGCTTGTAGGGTTCAGGACAGAAGCAGGGACTTATAAACCTTAGGACAGGAGCAGGAACCCGCAGAGTTAAGGAAACAGGCAGTAGCTTGTGGGCTTCTGGATGGGAGCTGAAGCTTGTAAACCAGGACAAGTAGCAGGGGCTTGTAGACTTCAGGAGGAAGACAGGAGCCTTAGGACAGGTGTAAGAGCTTGTAGATCTAAAGATAAGGCAAATAGCTGGTTGAACTCAGGACAAGGGAAGGAAGTTGTAGACATCAGTACTAGGGCAGGAGCTTGTAGGCTTCTAGATGAGAGCAGAAGCTGATTGACCTTGACAAATAGCTTGTATATCTCAGGAGCAGGATCTTGTAGAGCTTAGGAGAAAAACAGGAACTTGTATACCTCAGGACAAGAATGGTAGCATGTGGGCCTCAAGGCAGGAACAAGTGTTTGTAAACCTCAGGAGCTTGTTTGCCTCTGTATGGGAACAGGAATTTGTAGTCCTCAGGATAAGATCAGGGGACTGCAGGCCTTAAGCCTTAAGACAGTATAAGACCTCAGGGCAAGAGCAGGATCCAGGTAGGAGCAGAAGGCTGTAGTCCCCCAGATGGGATATGGAATTTGTCTCAATTTGTCTACTCAGAAAAGTAGGATCAGCATCCATAAGGGAGCAAGAATAGGAAGTTGTAGACCTTCAAGTCAAGTCAAGTGGCTTTATTGTCATTTCAACCATATACAGCTGGTACAGTACATAGTGAAATGAAACAACGTTCCTCCAGGACCATGGTGCTACAAAAATGTGTGTGTGTGTGTGTGTGTGTGTGTGTGTGTGTGTGTGTGTGTGTGTGTGTGTGTGTGTGTGTGTCAGGCCAGTCTCTGAGTATTGAGGAGTCTGATGGCTTGGGGGAAGAAGCTGTTACACAGTCTGACCATGAGGCCCGAATGCTTTGGTAACTTTTTCCAGACAGCAGGGGGGTGAAGAGTTTGTGTGAGGGGTGTGTGGGATCATCCACAATGCTGGTGGCTTTGCGAATGTAGCGTGTGGTGTAAATGTCTATGATAGAGGGAAGAGAGACCCCGATGATCTTCTCAGCTGTCCTCACTACCCGCTGCAGCGTCTTGCGATCCGATACGGTGCAATTTCCTGAACCAGGCAGAGATGCAGCTGCTCAGGATGCTCTGAAAAGTTCCTCTATAGAACATGGTGAGGATGAGGGGTGGAAGATGGGCTTTTTTCAGCCTTCCCAGAAAGTAGAGATGCCGCTAGGCTTTCTTGATTATGGAGCTGGTGTTGACGGACCAGGTGAAATTCTCCGCCAGTTGAACACCAAGGAATTTGGTGCTCTTGACGAACTCCACTGAGGATGGTCGATGTTCAGTGGAGAGTGGATGCTCCATGCTCTCCTGAAGTCAACAACCATCCCTTTTGTTTTGTCCACATTCAGAGACAGGTTGAATGGTGCATACAGTATGCTCTATGCATACTGAGGTAAAGTTTGGTGTTCCGCAAGGTTCTGTTTTAGGCCCACTGCTCTTTTCTTTATATATGCTACCTCTGGGTCAAATTATTCATAAACATGGAATTAGCTTCCACTGTTATGCTGATGACACACAGTTGTATGTTTCAGCAGACCCAGATGACAGACTGCAGTTTAATAAAGTCGAGGAATGTGTAAAGAACATTAGACACTGGATGCTTATTAACTTCCTCTTAATTAATTCTGACAAGACAGAAGAACTTATACTAGGACCACATGCAGCTAGAAGTACGTTTTCTGATTCCATAGTAACTCTGGATGGCCTTTCTGTTTCATCATGTGCAGCAGTAAAAGACCTTGGTGTGATTATTGACTCCAGTCTTTCATTTGACGCCCATGTAGGTAATATTACTAGGACAGCCTTCTTTCACCTCAGAAATATTGCTAAGGTAAGAAATATATTGTCACTACATGATGCAGAAAAAATTAGTCCATGCTTTCGTCACCTCTAGGTTGGATTATTGTAATGCCTTACTGTCTGGATGTTCCAGTAGGAGCATAAACAAACTCCAGTTAGTCCAGAATGCAGCTGCAAGAGTCCTTACTAGAACTAGAAGATATGACCACATCACCCCTATCTTATCCACACTGCATTGGCTCCCAGTGAAATTTCGCACTGATTATAATATACTACTATTGGCCTATAAAGCTCTAAATGGCTTCGTGCCACAGTACCTAAGCGAACTTTTGGTCTTTTATGATCTG
The DNA here is from genome assembly GCA_023630585.1 of Cranoglanis bouderius. NCBI lineage: Eukaryota > Metazoa > Chordata > Actinopteri > Siluriformes > Cranoglanididae > Cranoglanis > Cranoglanis bouderius. Next base: position 1,103,377 of record CM042564.1, on the reverse strand, counting down.
CCACGCCTACTTCGATCAAAAGGTTCAGGCTATTTGTTGGTACCTCGAATAGTGAAGGCTACAGCAGGGGGAAGAGCTTTCTCTTACAAAGCCCCACAGTTATGGAACAGCCTTCCAATTAGTGTTCGGGACTCAGACACAGTCTCAGTGTTTAAGTCCAGGCTGAAAACATTTGTTTAATCAAGCCTTTTGTGAATGTTTTTTTCCTTAGGTAAAGGAGCACATCTAGAGGTCTCACGGGCATAGTGTGTTGTGGTGAACTGGGATGTTTGGATGCTGTCACCCCCCCACTTTCACATGTTCACCCAGGTGTGTTGGTGGTGGAGTGGCTGGCTGCCTTATGTCCCAGGGAGCCCTCATGTCTGTGTTACCTTCTGGCTCTCCCTTTTAGTTATGCTGTCATAGCTAGTCCTGCCGGAGTCCCTGCTTTCACTCACACAAAGTACACTGTCCTTAACCATTACGGGACAATAAGCATACCTAATTCTCTCTCTCTCTCTCTCTCTCTCTCTCTCTCTCTCTCTCTCTCTCTCTCTCTCTCTCTCTCTCTCTCTCTCTCTCTCTTTCTGTCGAGCTACACATGATACTCCTGAGATGCGAGTGATCCTGACCCCTTCTGCTCTCGGGACCTGCCCGATCCATCCTGATGCCCTACTTCTGGTTGGAGTTCTCATCAATTGGAAGTCACATGCTGCTGCTGAGGCCCCACACGGTGCAGCCTAAAGATCACTGAGATTACTGAGGATGGTACCACTTAAAAACCACAAAGATGGCTTTGGACCTCAACTCATATGAACAGTTATGCTATGATGGCTTTAGGACTGCAATTACCACAAACAGTTTTACACTCAAGTCTCCATCAGTGAACAGTGGAGAAGTTCAACAAAACAGACTTCATATAAAAACTGTAATGAATTTTCATGGTTACACAACTGCACTATTTGACCATGTAGCATTAGCACATTTATAGAAGAGATTTATTTATTTATAATCTCACTATCCGGTGTCACCCAGATGAGGATGGGTTCCCTTTTGAGTCTGGTTCCTCTCAAGGTTTCTTCCTCATATCGTCTCAGGGAGTTTTTCCTCACCACCGTCACCTCTGGCTGCTCATTAGGGATAAATTCATACATTTAAAATCTATATCCTGAATTTATATATTTCTGTAAAGCTGCTTTGGGACAATTTCCACTGTTAAAAGTGCTATACAAATAAAATTTAATTGAACTGAACAGGTTGTTGGCTCTGCACCAGTCTGTTAGCAGCTGCACCTCCTCGCCTGCACTTCTTCTGACCTTGGGACAGAAGCAGGACCTTGGAGAACTCTGGATGTCAGCAGGAGCTCACAGGCCCTGAGGATGGAGAGAATGGAAGTAGGTAGACTTCAGGACAGCAGACAGAGCCTTTGGGCTTCAGGATAGCAGGAGCAGGACCATTAAAGAGAGATAGTTGTGTTAGTGTCTCAGACTGAGAGGTTAAAAATAAAACTTCACGTCACATGCATTGCCACCCCCAACACACACACACACACACACACACACACACACACACACACACACACACACACACACACACACACACACAGAGTAATTTTGTGGTTTGAAGACTTTCTACTGTATTTTATTTTAAGCAGTGAAGGGAAAAGTGAAAGCCTGTGTATTCTGGTGTGTGTGTGTGTGTGTGTGTGTGTGTGTGTGTGTGTGTGTGTGTGTGTGTGTGTGTGTGTGTGTGTGTGTGTGTGTGTAACCAGGGCGATTAGGCATATGGCTGTTTGGGGAAACATATGGTTGTGTGTTAAGAGGCCTTTGAGCTCCAGGACATACTGTAATACACTAACAGTACACTGAGAGACAGAGAACGAATGATGGCTTTGAGCTTTTTGGAATTTGTTTGGGGCCAAAAGTGCTTAAGGGGTCAAACAAGCACAGCTGTGTGTGAAACTAGGCAATTAGGGCTAAAGGCATGTTTCCACTACGGGTTCCAGAATCTTTTGAGGAACTAGACGGATTTGGTTCACAGAAGTCATTTCTCTGCTTCCTGCACTGGGAGAGCATACATAAAAGTACGTTCCTGGAGTGTGGCCACGTGGGCAGCACAGGGTGGCAGCAGTTTACTGCCGATGTCTGATCCATGCAGACTGTAGCTCACACTGATTTAAAGTAGGAGGAACTTCAGGGTAACTACGAAGCCAAAACTGTAATTCTATTACACCAAAGGAACAAATAATAAATTCTGCAACTGCCTTGGGAAGATGACTATAACCTGGCAACACTGATAGAAACCTGAGCACATGTTATTCTGTGAAGTTTGTTAATGACTGTACAGTACTGCAAGCTTAATAGTTCCTGGTCCACAGAAAAGTACTGACTCTGTTGCAGGAACTAAAATTAGCCCTGGTTCCTGCTGTGGAAATCTGCTCGATGCAACAGTGTGTGTGTGTGTGTGTGTGTGTGTGTGTGTGTGTGTGTGTGTGTGTGTGTGTGTGTGTGTGTGGGGTGGAGGGGGATGTACAGTATATGTGTGTTTCTTACCTAGGTTTCTCATTTGTGAGGGAGAGATGTTGTGTGTGTGTGTGTGTGTGTGTGTGTGTGTGTGTGTGTGTGTGTGTGTGTGTGTGTGTGGTTGGCTCATAGCTGTGTTACCACGTCACCTCTACTCTAGCTTTGCTGTAAGTCCGCGTTTCCGCTCCGTCTCTCTCTCTCTGTCTTTCTTAATCCAAACCGGACTGACGGATTTACTGAGACCAGCTCAGCGCTTACACACACACACACACACACACACACACACACACACACACACACACACACACACTGAGCTGGTCTTGCTAAGACTCCAATTCTGGCAGAGTTAAATAGAATAAGCTAATTAGACTTTCTCACACAAACATATTTGATTTTTCAACATTTCTCATTGTTATAGAATTATTTATTGAAGTTATAGCTCCATATTTATGTACTTGACTATTTACAAATAATAATCTTAATATTTATCAAACTTTACATACTTAAATTATTAAAGTGGGTCTTCTTTTCCTTTCGGCTGTTCCCTTCAGGGGTCGCCACAGCGAATCATCTGCCTCCATCTAGCCCTATCCCCTGCATCCTCTTCTCTCAGACCAACTACCTTCATGTCCTCCTTCACTACATCCATAAACCTCCTCTTTGGTCTTCCTCTCGGCCTCCTGCCTGGCAGCTCTAACCTCAGCATCCTTTTACCGATATATTCACTCTCCCTCCTCTGAACATGTCCAAACCATCTCAACCTGGCCTCTCTAACTTTGTCTCCAAAACATCTCACATGTGCTGTCCCTCTGATGTACTCATTCCCGATCCTATCCATCCTCGTCACTCCCAAAGAGAACCTCAACATCTTCAGCTCTGCTACCTCTAACTCTTCCTCCTGTCTTTTCCTCAGTGCAACTGTCTCCAAACCATACAACATCGCTGGTCTCACTACTGTCCTGTACACCTTTCCTTTCATTCTTGCTGGTACTCTTTTATCACACAGCAGACCTGACACTTTTCTCCACCCATTCCAACCTGCCTGCACACGCTTCTTCACCTCTTTTCCACACTCCCCGTTGCTCTGGACTGTTGACCCTAAGTACTTAAAATCCTGCACCTTCTTTATCTCTTCTCCCTGTAACCTCACTGTTCCACTTGGATCCCTCTCATTCACACACATGTATTCTGTCTTGCTGCGACTAACCTTCATTCCTCTTCTCTCCAGAGCAAACCTCCACCTCTTTAGAGTTTCCTCCACCCGCTCCCTGCTCTCACTACAGATCACGATGTCATCCGCAAACATCATAGTCCATGGAGATTCCTGTCTGACCTCATCTGTCAGCCTGTCCATCACCACCGCAAACAAGAAGGGGCTCAGAGCCGATCCTTGATGCGGTCCCACCTTCACCGTGAACTCCTCTGTTACACCTACCGCACACCTTACCACTGTCCTACTGCTCTCATACATGTCCTCCACTGTCCTACTGCTCTCATACATGTCCTCCACTGTCCTACTGCTCTCATACATGTCCTCCACTGTCCTACTGCTCTCATACATGTCCTGCACCACTCTAACATACTTCTCTGCCACTCCAGTGGGTAACAAGATCATTATTATTAAATGATACATTATACATCATTTATTTATTCACTGTACTGTAACTACGTGGTTGTTTACGATCTCTTATTTGATTATTTAACTTTGACTATTTCACAATTAGCCTGAGATTATGCTTGTTAATAATTTTGTTTAAATGTAGTGATACATTTTACAACTATTTATGTAACTAATTTGTCGATTTTGCTAGTGATTTATTTATTTATTTATTTATCCTCATTGCAACTATTTACATAATTAACTATTTGAGTGTTAAACCACTGTGTAGATTCAGTAATTGACCATATAAATAATAATCTTTTTATTTCTGGATCGTCATTGATTTTTATAACTAAGTTGCAATATTGCGGTAACATTTATATCTAATTATCCAGATCGTTTCCATCTACAGTTACACGCTTGGTTTTGCTTTTTTAAACTGTTTATATACTTAAAGATTATAAAGCAATACCACTTTTATAAATGTATTATCATTTTATATAACCACACTTGCTTGTTATTTACTGTATATGTTTAATTCTAATGTGAAATTTTGACTATTTATGTTACTACTTCACTGTTTATGACGGTTTGACGCTTTATGAGTTAGTTGTAATAGTTATGTAAGTAGTTAAATATGTTATTTGAATTATTTGATAGTTTTGATGTTTTTAATGTTATGTGTGTATTTAAATACCAAACACTGCATTAATTGCAGCATAATTATTTGACTAGTTAATAAGACTAGTTAATTAATAGATTAGTTATTTACTGCACTTAATTAAACATGTGTATCTTTTTTAATTTAAATGTAAAGTTGACTTATTATATCATTTATTTGCTGTGTTTTAATCTTTAAACCTTACTTGCTTACTAGCAATGAATTTATCAATAATGCAGCTGTTTCACTAATTACTTTAGATCATTTATAATTGTAATTTAATTGGAGTAATGTGAGTTTGACTATTCAGAATTATTTAATTCTTATCTAATTTTATGTATTTTTTATTTTTCATTTTTATTAGCTGATGTAACTTTTAGACTATATGTATTTATTTATATTTCCTGCTTATGTTATATGTTTTATTGGTTTACTGCAGTGTGGATATTTCACTATTTATTACTTTTTTTGTTTACTATTTCTGAACCTTTACATGTTTCACTGTTGTTGTTTACTGTGGAGTCAGATCTTTCTAGAAGTGAGCTGAAGAAGTAACTTCCACTGTGTGTTTCTCCTGTAAAGGACACACACGCCACAGTGGTGTGAAAGAGAGCTGCAGGTAATGAGGCCTCAGTGTGTGTGTGTGTGTGTGTGTGTGTGTGTGTGTGTGTGTGTGTGTGTGTGTGTGTGGGCGGATGACTGACTCAGCATCAGACGTGAAAATGCTTTTAGCACGTCTACCGCGTTTTTATTTCACCAACCGCTAATCATGTCCAAGAACAAACCCGATGTCCCCAAACTACAGAACTGTAGCATTTACTCTAAAACCCACAAGCGACTTTCTCTTCATACTGAATGATGATTATTGTGGAAACGGAGCCTTATAGTCTTTAAACACCCTGCTCTGAGGTTCTCCTGACAACCAGCCAGAGTAGAAATGAGAGATGGAGGAGATGGAGGAACGACACTAACATCATCTTTCAGATTTCTAATAAAAATCTAGAGAACCGTCAGTCAAACACAAACATCTTCATCTACAGTTTATTTCAAAGTTTGTAAAAAAGTTTCCACTGTCCCCTAGTTTGTACTGTCCCCTAGTTTCCACTGTCCCCTAGTTTCCACTGTCCCCTAGTTTGTACTGTCCCCTAGTTTCCACTGTCCCCTAGTTTCCACTGTCCCCTAGTTTCCAGTGTCCCATAGCTTTCTCCATCTCCTAGATTGTAGTGTCCCCTGGTTTGTACTGTACCCAAGTTCCAGTCTCCCTAATTTCCAGTCTTTCCTAGCTTTCAGTGCTCCTAGTCTCTCTTTTCTCACTTTTCCAGTGTGTCCTAGTTTGGACTGTCCTTTAGTTTCCAGTTTCCTCTTGTGTCCCCGGTCCCCTAGCTTCCACTGTCCCCTAGTTTCCAGTGTCCCTTAGTTTGTACTGTCACTGTTTCCTAATTTTCCATGTCCCCTAATTTCCACTGTCCCCTAGATTCCCCTGTCCCCTAGATTCCCCTGTCCCCTAGTTTGTGTCTATTTCCTAGTTTCCAGTGTCTCCCAGTTTCCCATTATTTGTAGAGTCCCCTAGTTTCCAGTATTCCCTAGTTTTCACTGTCCCCTAGTTTCCAGCTTTGGTTGTCTCTCGTTTCTCTGTTCTCTATTTTCAGTGTCCACTTGTTCTATAGTTTTTCTGTTTCACAATCGACAGTTTTCCCTAGTTTCTACTGCCCCCTACTTTCCAGCTAGTTTTCTAGTTTCCACTCTCTCTCTCTCTCTCTCTCTCTCTCTCTCTCTCTCTCTCTCTCTCACTCTCTCTCTCTCTCTCACTCTCTCTCTCTCTCTCTCTCTCTCTCTCTCTCGCTCTCGCTCTCAGACACACTTAAATTTATCACACCAACCCACTGTAAATCGAAGAGTCTTTTTCTGATGCTGTTGTCATGGAAACCCTGTCATACACATAGGAGAGATATAACATTCTCCTACAGCCCCTACACACACACACACACACACACACACACACACACACACACACACACACACAGCTTTATTACTGGTATATAAACACAGAGTCTGTAGTGTTTGAATCCAGTTAAAGGTTCAGTCAGGTTACACGGCTTCTTAAGTGGAAGTGAACTGAAAAAGATCTTTTTTTCTTTTATAATCGCTGGTTTAATTTAACAACGGCCTCCACACTTATTATTCAGCAGCACATAGAATAGCACTTGATCCAGCACATCCTTTTATGTTGCAAGATAAAGTAGAAGAAGCCTAATATTTTATATCCAGCAGCAGAAAGTGTGGAGCTTAGACATGGGTAGGAAAACTCTGTATCTAGGGTTGAGAGTAACACGTGACTGAACAGACCAGAAAATTATTTAGTTGACAGTTAATGTGTCTGTAAGAAAAATTAAAAATTAATTTTAAAATTAAAATAAAATCGAATGCATTTATTGTCACCGTACAATAAAATACAATACAGTTAGGTTCATGTCAGGACAGACTAGACATAAACTAAACTAAACATAACTAGCCCTGCAGTTCGTTTCTGGTCTGATGAGCTACCTTCAGCTAAATAATTTACATAAATGCATGTGATTGGGTAAACTGCAACAGAGGATCCGTAACCCCGCCCACATACCAATACACTACCCTAACAGAATTGTTGCCATAGTTACATCCCAAGTGTGTTATCTTGCTCTGTATTATATTAATCAGAATATAATTACATAATAATAATAATAATTGTTTACATTTATATAGCATAACACACATCTACAAGCTAATCAGATATTAGTATTTTTGGTTACTCTGTGTGTGTGTGTGTGTGTGTGTGTGTGTGTGTGTGTGTGTGTGTGTGTGTGTGTGTGATTACATGTTGTATGTTACATGTTCTTCTTCTAATGGTGAGTTTCCACATGGTTGTGTCCTAAATGCAGCACACTAGTACGGAGGATGTGGACACAGGGAGGGGCCAGTTCTCATGAAACTGCTTTGTTGTATCTGTTATAATGAACAAACACCACTTGCTAAACAGTAGATGTAGTGCACTTCCACTCAGTCGACTATTCTATAGTTCACTCGTTTCCATTATTCCCTAATTTCCTATTTTAGTAGTTTCCAATGTCTCTAATTCTTCCCTTAGCTTAGTGTCTCATAATTTGCTTGTTCCCCACTTTTCTTATGTCCCAGTTTCTTGTGTCCCCTAGTTTCCAGTATTCCCTACTTTCCTATTTCAGTAAGTTCCAGTGTCCCCTAGTTTAAACTGTCCCCTAATTTCCACTGTCCTCTAGTTTCTACGGTCCCCTAGTTTCAACTGTCCCCAGTGTCCACTGTCCCCTAGTTTCCACTGTCCCCTACATTTCATTGCCCCCTAGTTTCCACTGTCCCCTACATTTCATTATCCCCTAGGGTCCACTGAAATGTAGGGGAAAGGGCAAACTAGGTTTCATTGGCCCCTAATTTCAACTTTCCCCTACATTTCATTGTCCCCTAGTTTCCACTGTCCCTAACTAATTTCTAATTTCCCTAATTTCAAATGTCCCTAATTTTTTGTTGCCTAGCTTAGTGGCCCATAATTTGCTTGTTCATTAATGTCCCCTAGTTTCATATTTCAACAGCTTCCAGTGTCCCCTTGTGTTCTGATTTCCTTGTCCCCACAGTGTCCTTATCTAATTATAGTACCCTATAGTTCTATTTATTACTGACTGACCTTTAGGTACAGTTTCTACATTCCACTGTCCCCTAGTTTTTAATGTCCCCTAGTTTTTAATGTCCCCTAGTTTCCATTCTTCCCTTACTCACTATTTCTTTACAGAGAACATGTCCCTGGATGATGCGCAGGTGCAAAACACACACACACACACACACACACACACACACACACACACACACACACACACACACACACACACACACACACACACACACACACACACATTCTGCTTGTATTATGCTATTTTCAACTCTCTGAAAGTAGGCCTGTATCCTGGTGAACTTGCAAGTGCATGCGCACACACACACACACACACACACACACACACACACACACACACACACACACACACACACACAATGTATCATTTTGAAGACACAGTTCTTTATTAAGTCAAAATATCATGACATTGCTTGTATATGTGTGTATCTGTGTGTGTGTGTGTGTGTGTGTGTGTGTGTGTGTGTGTGTGTGTGTGTGTGGGTGTGTGTGTGTGTATCTGTGTGTGTGTGTGTGTGTGTGTGGGTGTGTGTGTGTTTCGTACAACACACTTCAGTTCATTTTCAACATAACTTGTCTGGAATTACTGTATTTTGCTCTGAAAATCATTTAAAATAAAATCAAATTGATTTAAATGATTTAAATAAGGTACATGTGTTAGAGAAACGCCTCGCCAAGCGAGCGGCTGACTCCGGGAGTCGTTCGCTGCGTGAACACTTCCGCATTCCAGTCTTCACGCCACCGTCGAAGACTATCATTTTGTTTACCTCCGCCATGTGCCCCTTTGTTTTGGTTACGTCATGTCTCTGCCCCCGTTTGCTAATCGGTTCTTTGTTTTTGGTTTATGTCATGTCTCCACCCCTGTGTTCATTGGTTTTTCGTTCATTAGGTGATTATGAGTTTCAGGTGGTTTGTGTTAGCTCTTGTTTAAGTTTGATTATTTAAACCGTTTCTTTTGTCTACTCCGACGCGGAGTTTTAGCTACCTACATACCGAAATACCTACCTACCTTTTGGATCTATGCCTCGCCCTCGTGAAGCTATGTTTTGCTCGCGTTTCATGGACTATGGATTATTCTCTCGTTGGCTTTTGGATCTATGTCTCGCTCATGTGAATTCTTGTTTTGCCTTTTGGATTATACTCATTTAAATTTCTTTGGATTATTGTTTGTGCTCCTTTTTTCCCCTGTTCCGATAGTTTTGCACATGCTCCGTTACTTTTGCAATTGTCCCCATTAAAGTGATTTTTCCCCTGCGCATGCATCCAGCCCTTCCTCTGTATTACATAACATGTTATAAAATTTAAAAAGCTCAGTTTATAATTATATGTAAAAATGTTATAAATACAGTTTCATTGAAATATGTTGTAAAAAAAAACGGTTACACTGGACACTCAATAATAATAATAATAATAATAATAATAATAATAATAATAATAATAATAATAATAATAATAATAATCATTCTTCTACTTATTATTATTATTATTATTATAGAGGACTTGGACTTTTTTAACGTCCTTCACCGTTTGCATGACCCTGTCATTTTGTGTGTGTGTGTGTGTGTGTGTGTGTGTGTGTGTGTGTGTGTGTGTGTGTGTGTGTGTGTGTGTGTGTGTGTGTGTGTGTGTGTTTAGAGCACTTTATCCACAACCCAAATGCCCCTTGAGATGAACTCTTCAATTTTTTTTCTCTCCCAAAGTGATGTGGTAAACAGACTGGAAGCTCAGCAGCCATGACAAGGTCATCCATCTGTTAGAGGATCATTAGTTCATGTTAGGTCGCGCAAGAAGCGCGACTTCAATCCCCAGAACTCTTATCCACACACTCCACACTACACTTCCCAGCAAGCTCGGCGGCCTACAAACATGGCCGCCAGGGACTACAACACCCACACACTACCTCGGTCACAATCACCCTCGTTCTAATCCCGCGCACCTGTCTTCTATTTTCACTAACACGTTATTTAAGGACTTTTGTGTTACAGGGCTAACGCGAAGTATCGTTTGTTTCTTCCAAATCGACTGAGCTACTTCATTCTGGACTGATTCTCACGGCATTTGAAACTAAGCTAAGTACCTTGGACTCCGACTTCATCTCAAGCCCTCTTTCTATTTTACACATCTCTGTGATAGGTTTGCTTGCACAAGTGTTTGATTTTCTGTTAGCGCAAATAGCTAGCACACTTTATTTAGTCACCGCTATTTTGTTGTATGGGTTCTCTGTTGGATGCTGTTTTCTCCGTTTGATTTTGCCGTAGTAAAGTGTGTGTCCTTTTTTTTTACTGCTAGCGCTAACACTTTTGAGAGTGTGTTTAATCTTGATCACGTTATCCTGCGAAGACTCGAAGCCTTCTATAAACCTGTTGTTTGCCCTGTGTCCTTTTCACATGTGTGCTGAATAAACTGACGAAGTTTTTGACCGCAACTGTGTCCAGCTTACTTCTGGTGCTGTAACAGAATACTTCGCCTCGACATGGACGCAGCGGAGGAAATTCGTCAAGCAATCGCAGCACACGGTCAAATTATCAACGCGCAACAACAACGCTTGGGAGAAATGGATCAGAGTCTTCAACTTCTCTCTCAAGTCACGGCTACAGCAACGCAGCGCGCCGCTCCCACATCCTTTTCTACGCCTCGACTGCCTATGCCCTTACCCGATAAGTACAACGGTGACACTGGTTTATGTAAGGGTTTCATCTTACAATGCTCCTTATACTTTGACTGTTGTGGGGAAATGGGGGATCATGAGAAAGTGGCGCGATTCATCTCCTTACTAACAGGCAAGGCTTTAAGGTGGGCGGCGGCAGTAAGAGAACGAGGCGGAGATGCGGTGGCTTCCTATGACACCTTCGTCTCCATGTTCCGGCGAGTGTTCGACCACGCCCCCGATCACCAGGAAGTCGGGGAACGGCTCCTAACACTGAGGCAAGGCTCACTTCGAGTGGCGGATTACGCGTTAGAATTTCGGACTATCGCTGCGGGTAGCGGCTGGAATGACGTGGCGTTAAAAGCTGTCTTCCGTCAGGGCCTTAATCCCGCCATAATCACTGAGATGGCCTGCCGCGATGAGCCTCTTAACCTGGACTCGTTAATTGATCTCGCCATTCGTCTCGATCAACTTCTCTACAGCCGTAGGCATCCATCTCAGCACCCTGAACCAACCCGACTCCCCGCTAGCGACGAACCCATGCAAATCGGCCATGCTAAACTGGACCCCAACGAGAAAGAAAGGAGACGCCGAGAGAACCTATGTCTCTACTGTGGCCGCGCTGATCACTCTCTTCACTCCTGCCCTGTCCGCCCCACAAGCTTAACTCCGACGAGGGGCGGACAACGCACCCATTCAACCCCGGTGAGTCAGATTCCTGATGTTACTTCATGTTCTTTTACTTTACCCGTCTACCTTGAACATTCAGGTGTCTGTACTCTTGTTACAGCCATGCTCGACTCCGGAGCAGCGGGCAACTTCATTGACGAGGAAATAGTGTGTCAGCTTGACCTCGACACTCGTCCCCTACCTCAGCCGCTAAAGATCCAGGCCATCGACGGTACGCCCATCGGAAACATCACCCGCCACACACACACCCTGGGGCTTCGTGTCAGCGCTCTCCACCACGAAGAATTATCCTTCTGGGTCATCAAATCTACCCGATACCCCGTGGTTTTGGGCTTACCGTGGCTGAGAAAACATAACCCTCACATTTCCTGGGCCAACCAACAAATACTCAACTGGTCACCCTTCTGTCACCAACAATGCCTCAACACCCTATCACTCACTGTCGCCACTACATCCGTTGAAAGCCCTGAAAACGCACCCACCGTCTGTATACCCCACGAATATAACGATCTTAAGGAGGTATTTAGTAAACTCAGGGCTAGCGGTCTTCCACCCCATCGTTCTTATGACTGTTCCATAGACCTCCTGCCGGGTATGACTCCGCCACGTGGACATATATATCCCCTGTCCCAAGCAGAACATAAAGCCATGTCCGAATACATTCAGGAGGCTCTCCAACAGGGATATATTCGCCACTCCACCTCCCCGGCAGCAGCCAGCTTCTTTTTCGTGGCCAAGAAAGGAGGGGGCCTTCGGCCTTGCATTGACTACCGAGGGCTCAACCGCGCCTCGGTGAAATATCCCTACCCTCTTCCACTCGTCCCTTCCGCCTTAGAACAACTTCGTGAAGCCCGATATTTCACCAAGTTGGACCTCCGTAGCGCGTACAACCTGGTGCGTATCCGGGAAGGGGATGAGTGGAAGACTGCCTTCAGCACAACAACAGGTCACTACGAATACCTCGTAATGCCGTATGGGCTAACTAACGCGCCCTCAGTATTCCAATGCCTAATTAATGACGTACTGAGAGACATGTTAGGAAAATTCGTGGTGGCCTATATTGACGACATTTTGATTTACTCCCCCAACTACAAACTCCACGTATCTCAAGTACGCCAGGTTCTCACACGCCTACTAGAAAATGGACTATATGTAAAGGCAGAAAAGTGTGAATTCCACACTAATACTACGACCTTCTTAGGTTACGTCATTAGCCCCGAGGGAGTGGCCATGGACAAAAGTAAGGTCACGGCGGTAACACAATGGCCCACTCCTACTACCATCAAGGAGCTCCAAAGCTTCTTAGGTTTCGCCAACTTCTACCGACGCTTTATCCGGGGTTTTAGTTCGATTGCCCTACCCCTTACTTCTCTGTTGCGGGGCGGTCCCCGCCGTCTGGTTTGGAACCACGAGGCCGAGGGGGCATTCTCCAGACTCAAAACGGCTTTCACCACGGCTCCTATCCTCAAGCACCCAGACCCTTCCTGTCCCTTCGTAGTAGAAGTAGATGCCTCTGAGGCGGGGGTGGGGGCCGTATTATCCCAACGTCTAGGGGAAAAACCAAAACTTCACCCCGTCGCTTTCTTTTCGAAAAAGCTATCGCCGGCAGAACAGAATTATGACGTGGGAGATCGTGAACTGCTAGCTATAAAATTAGCTTTGGAGGAGTGGCGACACTGGCTAGAGGGGGCAGAACACCCGTTTACCGTTTTCACAGATCACAAGAACTTAGAATATCTGCACACAGCCAAACGACTAAACCCTCGCCAAGCACGTTGGTCTTTGTTTTTCGCACGGTTTCAGTTTACCCTTTCTTATCGCCCCGGGTCTAAGAACCACAAGGCGGACGCCCTTTCCCGACTCCACACTAGGGATTCACCACCTTCCAAACCCGACCACATCCTGCCTCCCTCCTGTTTTGTCGGTAATGTGCACTGGGAGTTCGACAATTTACTTCACAAATTCCCACGTAGGTACGTACCGTCTGCTTGTCCTCCCACAAAATTGTTTGTCCCTTCTACCTACAGAACCCGATTAATAAGATGGGCTCACACGGTTCCCGGTACCGCTCACCCCGGTTCCCTACGCACATACCACCTTTTGTCCCACAAGTACTGGTGGCCCAACATGGCCCAAGAAGTACTACAGGCGGTCAAATCTTGTGACATCTGCGCCCAAACTAAGGTACCCAGAACCTTCCCTGCCGGCAAACTCATGCCACTACCCACTCCTCAACGACCTTGGTCACACCTTGCAGTAGACTTCATCACGGACCTCCCCAATTCTCTAGGCCACACCACCGTTTTTGTTATTTTAGATCGGTTCTCCAAATCCCTCCGTCTAATTTCCTTGCCCAATCTACCATCAGCCTTCCACACAGCAGAACTTATATTCTCGCATGTATTTCGTTATTTTGGGATCCCCGAAGACATAGTTAGCGATCGGGGACCGCAGTTCATATCTCGCGTATGGTCCGGCTTTATGGGTAAATTGGGAGTGAATGTGAGCCTTACGTCGGGATACCACCCCGAATCCAACGGGCAAGCGGAACGGGTTAACCAAGAAGTCGGAAGGATGCTCCGTTCGTTCTGTCACAAAAATCCCTCTGATTGGGCCCGCTTCCTGCCCTGGGTGGAATACGCCCAGAACTCACTCCGCCATTCTGCCACTAACCTGACCCCATTCCAATGCGTGCTAGGTTATCAGCCCCCTCTATTTCCGTGGGACGCCACGGCCACGGACGCACCAGCCGTAAACGAATGGTTTGACCGCAGTGAACAGGTCTGGGCAAGCACCCATAGGAGACTAAAACAAGCAGCCTCAAAATCAAAGGCCCAAGCGGA
>CM042564.1:1071241-1083741 GCA_023630585.1 Cranoglanis bouderius | reverse complement strand
AGTAAAGAGAGAGAGTAAAGAGAGAGAGAGTAAAGAGAGAGAGAATAGAGAGAGAGAGAATAGAGAGAGAGAATAAAGAGAGAGAGAGAATAGAGAGAGAATAGAGAGAGAGAGAATAGAGAGAGAGATAGAGAGAGAGAATAGAGAGAGAGAGTAGAGAGAGCGAGTAAAGAGAGAGAGAGAATAGAGAGAGAGAATAAAGAGAGAGAGAGAATAGAGAGAGAATAGAGAGAGAGAGAATAGAGAGAATAGAGAGAGAGAATAGAGAGAGAGAGAGAATAGAGAGAGAATAGAGAGAATAGAGAGAGAGAATAGAGAGAGAGAGAATAGAGAGAGAGAGAATAGAGAGAGAGTAAAGAGAGAGAGAATAGAGAGAGAATAGAGAGAGAGAATAGAGAGAGAGAATAGAGAGAGAGAGTAAAGAGAGAGAATAGAGAGAGAGAGAATAGAGAGAATAGAGAGAGAGAATAGAGAGAGAGAATAGAGAGAATAGAGAGAGAGAGAATAGAGAGAGAGAATAGAGAGAGAGAGTAAAGAGAGAGAGTAAAGAGAGAGAGAATAGAGAGAGAGAATAGAGAGAGAGAATAGAGAGAATAGAGAGAGAGAATAGAGAGAGAGAGATAGAGAGAGAATAGAGAGAGAATAGAGAGAGAGAATAGAGAGAGAGAGAATAGAGAGAGAGAATAGAGAGAGAGAGTAAAGAGAGAGAGTAAAGAGAGAGAGAATAGAGAGAGAGAATAGAGAGAGAGAATAGAGAGAGAGAATAGAGAGAGAGAATAGAGAGAGAGAATAGAGAGAGAATAGAGAGAGAATAGAGAGAGAGAATAGAGAGAGAATAGAGAGAGAGAGAGAATAGAGAGAGAATAGAGAGAGAATAGAGAGAGAGAATAGAGAGAGAGAATAGAGAGAATAGAGAGAGAGAATAGAGAGAATAGAGAGAGAGAATAGAGAGAATAGAGAGAGAGAATAGAGAGAGAGAATAGAGAGAGAATAGAGAGAGAGAATAGAGAGAGAGAATAGAGAGAGAGAGAATAGAGAGAGAGAATAGAGAGAGAGAGTAAAGAGAGAGAGTAAAGAGAGAGAGAATAGAGAGAGAGAATAGAGAGAGAGAATAGAGAGAATAGAGAGAGAGAATAGAGAGAGAGAATAGAGAGAGAATAGAGAGAGAATAGAGAGAGAGAATAGAGAGAGAGAGAATAGAGAGAGAGAATAGAGAGAGAGAGTAAGAGAGAGAGAGTAAGAGAGAGAGAGAATAGAGAGAGAGAATAGAGAGAGAGAATAGAGAGAATAGAGAGAGAGAATAGAGAGAGAGAATAGAGAGAGAATAGAGAGAGAATAGAGAGAGAGAGAATAGAGAGAATAGAGAGAGAGAGAATAGAGAGAGAATAGAGAGAATAGAGAGAGAGAATAGAGAGAGAATAGAGAGAGAATAGAGAGAGAGAATAGAGAGAGAGATAGAGAGAGAGAATAGAGAGAGAATAGAGAGAGAATAGAGAGAGAATAGAGAGAGAGAATAGAGAGAATAGAGAGAGAGTAAAGAGAGAGAGAATAGAGAGAGAATAGAGAGAGAGAGAATAGAGAGAGAATAGAGAGAGAGAATAGAGAGGCTGCTGAGGGAATGAGTGTTTATAGCTGCTATAATGTAAGTCAGGACAGTGAGAACCTGTTCCACAGACATGACTGCAAACCAGATTAATGACCAAACTTCAGCTCCAGAGTTGAAACATGCTGAGTTTGTCACTTTTATCTCAGAATTGGAGAGAACTGTGTGGACATTGGAGCAGGCTTTGACCAGCACTTCCAGTTTGTTAGACATATTGCAGCATCAGCGATATTCCCATACAATCCCATTCCCTCCTTTATTACTATTTAATAGGACTTTCATGACATGTAGGTTTTTGTCTACATGTAAAATTAATTTTATCTTAAAATACAAAAAAAAGTCTACCTTGTTGCATTTTTCTGATATATATATATTTATATATTTGTCTATTTATTTCTACAGATGTTCTATATTGTCTATAGATATTTCTCAGCACTAAACTCACAGTAAACTCCAGCACTTTCCCTGTGTGACCTGAATTGTGTTATACTGTTTATACCACGCCCTCACTGACCTGCTCCCTCCAGCTTTAGCCATCTTAAGGGCTGTTCCATCAGTTAATCAGATCGAGCAGTACCATCTAATTGACATGTATGCAGATTAGTTTTTGTTGATTGGGACTAATTAGCATTTGATGAAAAGCAGCCTCTCTGTTGCGCTCTCTCTAATAAAAATAATAAAGTGCTTCAAAACAAAGATAAAGAGGTTTCAGGTTTTACTAGCGATTACGTGTCACTCACTCATACACTGTGTGTGTGTGTGTGTGTGTGTGTGTGTGTGTGTGTGTGTGTGTGTGTGTGTGTGTGTGTGTGTGTGTGTCCGTGTGTGTCGTGAATAACAAAGAGGCCAGGCTACTATTGTGTGTGTGTGTGTGTGTGTGTGTGTGTGTGTGTGTGTGTGTGTGTGTGTGTGTGTGTGTGTGTTGTAAGATTTTTATATTTAATGATATCATCATGTTACCCTGGAACACTGACCTCCTGCGCTCAGATAAAACTAGGGAAAGAACGTCATTCTTAATCACACACACACACACACACCCACACACACACACACACACACACACACACACACACACACACACACACACACACACACACACGTATGTACCACTTTCTTTGCAGGGTATGGAACTTTTGATTATTGATATATTAAGACATAGGAAACGTCTTATCCTCACTGGGATCATCCAAAAGTCCCCAATAACATCATGTATTTCTATACTCATGGGGACATTTAGTAACTACAAAGAGCTCCAATATACCAATATAATCTCTCTCTCTCTCTCTCTCTCTCTCTCTCTCTCTCTCTCTCTCTCTCTCTCTCTCTGAAGTTATAACACACAGAAGGTTTGGTTACTGAATACAGAGCAGAGGTGTCAGTATTGCTGAAATTTGTGCAAATTTCAATGAACATGAGTGACGTAGTTGGATCTTGTTTGATTTATTTCATGCAAATAAAGTCACAATAAATGTGATGAACACTAGCCCCGCCCCTAACCCTATAGACATAACCTTCGTATCTTTTCATACAACAGTAATGCTACATTTGACTAGAGCTCGTAGGTCATAATTCCCATTCCTCCGACCATGAAAAAACAAAGACAAAACCCTGAACCCGGAATTCCTACGGGATGGTCCTCTCAACTCTGAGTTCCTCAGAGTTCAGCAAGTGACGTCAAATCAACATGACTGCAAATCAACACTGAAAAAGACACACTATTAGCAGCACATAAATATATATAAATACAATTGGTTTCACTCTGCCCATGTTTTACATTTTTTCTTACATTCTTTTGAATGTCCATGGAATAAAATAAAATATCAGATGCCACGAGTGGACCTTCTACCGTCATTTACATATTTTAATGGCCGTGTAATACGAAGCCATGTGATAACAGGAAATTAAAAATGACCTTATATGGCCATGGGCATTGTTTCGACTCAGGACGGCTGGCATTTGCTGCTATTGTCAAGCAACTGTTTGATGCCGAACGCAACGGCACTACACCATTGCGCGCTCGCTGAGAGAAGGCTCATGGTTGAGAGGCAGGAATTTGACGAATAGTTGCTGCAAGCCTTTTATAATCGACCAATTGGTGTGCAAGAAGACGGGAATTAAAGCAATGTGAATATGTGCACACATGATGCAGTATTAGACCATAAGCACATCATCATGAAACTAAAGCCAAATCCAGGACACATTTAGAAATCCTGGCCGGACGCTTTTTTAAGGTCTGAAAAAGAGGACATGTCTGGGAAAAAGAGGACGTATGGTCACCCTAACTAAAAGCAAATGTTCAGATGTTCAAATGCAAGTGCAAATGGTGGAGGGGTGATGATTTGGGATTGTTTTGTAGCCACAGGACCTGGGAAACTTGGACTCAATGAGAAAATGTTGAAATCCAGTCCACTTTATACTAGAATATTCTTTAGACATATGTGAGGTCGTCTGTCCTGCAGCTTAATCTGCGTCAAAACTGGGTCATGCAACAGCACAATGGTCTCCATCACACCAAACCAAATCGACATCTGAATGGCTAAAGAAGAAAAAAAATCAAGGTTTTGGAACGGCTGAGTCAAAGTCCAGACCTCAACCCCATTGAGATCCTGCGGTGGGATCTTAAGAGAGCTGTGTATAAACGAATGACCTCGTAAAGAACAGTGGGCCAAAATTTCTCCAAAACGATATGAGAGACTGATAAACTCCTCCAGAAAACATTTACTTCAAGTTATTGTTGCTAGATGGTTCTACGGGTTACTGAATTATAGGGTGTACTTATTTTTTCCCACCTGGTTTCTGAATATTGATTTACTTTTGGGGGGAAAATGACTACATATTGATTCTTGTTGTGTTTTTTTGTAGCCAGCTGAGGTTATTTGTTTGTATCTAGAAGTTAGTGAGGACTACACGAGTGGTATTTAGGCCCTGATAACAAAAACATAGAATTGAACGAGGGTGTACTTTCTTTTTCCCATGACTGTATGGAAGAATACTCACAAAAGCCCCTTCTAGTAAGCCTTCAAACTGTATGCTTCATCATACATACACTGCAACTACAAGGGTGAGAAAATACCTGTAGTATGTATTATGTATATAATTACCTTATAAATATAGAAATAGAGGAATACCGTGAAGGACGAGTTGCCGTCTCACTGTACTGATGAGAATAAACAATGCTGATGGAAATGTGAGAGCAGTGTTATTACAAAAATCAGAATGTGTCATAGCACTGAATGCAAGTAGCCCAATGATTCCTTGGACCAATCTTATGGTGCATGTGGTCTGATCAGGGGTTAAATTGGGCCGGGGCCGTCCGGGCACATAGGCTTACGACTTTCCCCGTACATTTTCAACAATATAAGCGCTATGTATGTGTGTATATATATATATATATTTTACACCTTTCTCGGTCTTACTAACTCAAGCAGTGATACAAGAGCGTTGCCTTTGTAGCCCATAATAAATTTGTTTTTTGTTTTTTTTTTTGATTACGTCAGAGCTTAAAAAAATCTTCGATGGTGTCATTCACAGGGCAATCAGAGTGATGGTTTATACTCCTGCCACTTTGGCGTGAAGTGTACGTAAGGTTTCGTTTAATTTATGTTTTTGTGCACTCGTATTATACAAGACTGTAAGTCACAAGTTCGTTTCCTACCGATGATCCGATCTCAAAGTTTCTGAGGTAAAAGATATGAGTGAGGCAAAGAGGAGGAGGCTTACAGACTACTTCAAACGGTAGGCCGAGGTCTGCGTTAGTCACTACTGAGTCACTACTTAACATGTACAGTAGGCTACCTGTTTGTTGCCACAGGGTGAGATTTGTGAAGCAAAGCTTTTGAAATGTTTTTATTCGTGAAAATAAATCACGAAATTTGAACTTGACCCCTAGGTCCTCTGAACACTACGCTAGCTTACTAGCATGTTCTAGTGCCTACAACACCTGCTGCTCTCGAGTCCGTTTCATATCTTATGGTGTCGGGGGCGGACTGGCCATCTGGAGCACCAGGAGTTCTCCCAGTGGGCCGATGGACAATGTGGGCCGGGCCGTTGCTACGTAAATATATAAAGAAGGAATGATAGTACATTCTGTCGGCCAACATGACTCAAAATGATTAATCTATTTAGCGGCTCTGGCTCACTGCAGCGGTCTAACAGCACTCGTCAATGTCAAAATGTTTGAGATGGCCAATCAAATCAAAGAAGGCGGGGTTTACTGTTCACAGAAGTCGAGCCCAAGCAGTAATTCAGCGCGGTGCTTTTTAATGCTTGAATAATGTGAGGTAAGATGTAAGGAGCTGAACATGACGAGCCTGAATACAGCGATATTTGCCAACTGTTTAAAATAAAAATGCTAAATAGGGTGGCCATCTGTCTGATTTGAGGTCGGACAGTCCGATTTTAAAATACCATGTCCGTCTACCGGCACAGCCTTGAGCCGGACGCTCATTCGTCCTCCTTTTAAGATCATCACTACTGTATACCAATGGTATCCAATGGTATCCAATGGTAGCCTACAGGTGCATCTCAAAAAATTCTGATATCGTGGAAAAGTTCGTTTTTTCCCGTAATTTAATTCAAAAAGTGGAACTTTCATATATTCTATATTCATTAACATAAAGTGAAATATTTCAAGCCTTTTTTGTTTTAATCCTGATGATTACGGCTTACAGCTCATGGAGCAGAGAGGGTTAAGGGCCTTGCTCAAGGGCCCAACTGTGGCAGCTTGGTGGCGCTGGGGCTTGAACCCCCAACCTTCTGATTACTAGTTAAATTTTACATACTGTATCTAACAGTTTGTTAAAATAGATCAATAAAGGAAAAAGTATCCGTACCTAATGTGCATGTTTCATGTATGAAGTTTTATGTTGTTGATCACCCATAAAATATTATATGCAAAAGCAGTTAAATTAGGCCTTTCATTTTATAGGAAAAGCATTTGTTTTGCACCATTGTTTTAGCTATTCTGCTTCATTACACTTTACATGACCAGAAGTGGAAGTGTGATTTATTTATTTTTATTCCACTCAACACCACGTTTAAGCACACATCCAAACATCATACACTCAGTCTGACCTCTGACCTTGCCATAACACACACACACACACACACACACACACACACACACACACACACACACACACACACACACACACACACACACACAGTGTCCTTCAAAGTCACACGGTCTCCCAGTGAGATGTGATAAGCTCACATATCTAGTTCACTTTAATAAGGTGTTAAAAGACTCCCTCCCCTACGAAATTTCCCCTTTCACACACACACACACACACACACACACACATACACACACACACATACACACACACACACACACAAACACTGAACCATCGTCTGAATACCCATAACAAGATCCATCCTGGGGGAGCAGTTAAGTGATCACTTAAATCCATTTAGATATCACAGTCACGTCAGGGGGCCAGTAGCACACATGCACACCACACACACACACACACACACACACACACACACACACACACACACACACACACACACACACACACACACACACACACACACACAGAACAGAGTGTACTAAATACACCAGATAGCATAAAGAGAACATAACAGAAAGTGACATACACCTACATAAACACACACACACACACACACACACACACACACACACACACACACACACACACACAAACAATGTAGGTGTGAAGAAGTGAAGACTTATTCGAAGAAAAAGGGACACAGTTAGGCAGTGGGATGAAAAATAAGACGAAGGGTGAGTGTGTGTGATTAAGTGAGTCAACACTTAATAGTTGATCCTCTGCATGTTTATCCTGCAGAGACATTTAGAACTCACACACACACACACACACACACACACACACACACACACACACACACACACACACACACACACTCATGCTTCATCATACATACACTACAACTACAAAGGTGAGAAAATACCTGTAGTATGTATTATGTACAGGTGCATCTCAATAAATTAGAATGTCGTGGAAAAGTTCATTTATTTCAGTAATTCAACTCAAATTGTGAAACTCGTGTATTAAATAAATTCAGTGTACACAGACTGAAGTAGTTTAAGTCTTTGGTTCTTTTAATTGTGATGATTTTGTCTCACATTTAACAAAAACCCACCAATTCACTATCTCAACAAATTAGAATATGGTGACATGCCAATCAGCCAATCAACTCAAAACACCTGCAAAGGTTTCCTGAGCCTTCAAAATGGTCTCTCAGTTTGGTTCACTAGGTAAGCCACAAACATTCATTGCCAAAGAAGCTGGCTGTTCACAGAGTGCTGTATCCAAGCATGTTAACAGAAAGTTGAGTGGAAGGAAAAAGTGTGGAAGAAAAAGATGCACAACCAACCGAGAGAACCGCAGCCTTATGAGGATTGTCAAGCAAAATCGATTCAAGAATTTGAGTGAACGTCACAAGGAATGGACTGAGGCTGGGGTCAAGGCATCAAGAGCCACCACACACAGAAGTGTCAAGGAATTTGGCTACAGTTGTCGTATTCCTCTTTTTAAGCCACTCCTGAACCACAGACAACATCAGAGGCATCTTACCTGGGCTAAGGAGAAGAAGAACTGGACTGTTGCCCAGTGGTCCAAAGTCCTCTTTTCAGATGAGAGCAAGTTTTGTATTTTATTTGGAAACCAAGGTCCTAGAGTCTGGAGGAAGGGTGGAGAAGCTCATAGCCCAAGTTGCTTGAAGTCCAGTGTTCAGTTTCCACAGTCTGTGATGATTTGGGGTGCAATGTCATCTGCTGGTGTTGGTCCATTGTGTTTTTTGAAAAGCAAAGTCACTGCATCCATTTACCAAGAAATTTTGGAGCACTTCATGCTTCCTTCTGCTGACCAGCTTTTTGAAGATGCTGATTTCATTTTCCAGCAGGATTTGGCACCTGCCCACACTGCCAAAAGCACCAAAAGTTGGTTAAATGACCATGGTGTTGGTGTGCTTGACTGGCCAGCAAACACACCAGACCTGAACCCCATAGAGAATCTATGGGGTATTGTCAAGAGGAAAATGAGAAACAGGAGACCAAAAAATGGAGATGAGCTGAAGGCCACTGTCAAAGAAACCTGGGCTTCCATACTACCGTGCCACAAACTGATCACCTCCATGCCGCGCTGAATTGAGGCAGTAATTAAAGCAAAAGGAGCCCCTACCAAGTATTGAGTACATGTACAGTAAATGAACATACTTTCCAGAAGGCCAACAATTCACTAAAAATGTTTTTTTATAGGTCTTATGAAATATTCTAATTTGTTGAGATAGTGAATTGGTGGGTTTTTGTTAAATGTGAGCCAAAATCATCACAATTAAAAGAACCAAAGACTTAAACTACTTCAGTCTGTGTGCATTGAATTTATTTAATACACGAGTTTCACAATTTGAGTTGAATTACTGAAATAAATGAACTTTTTCACGACATTCTAATTTATTGAGATGCACCTGTATATAATTACCTTATAAATATTCCTAGTATAGATTGGTGTGGGTCTTGGTCCCAGTATTGATTGGTATGGGTCTTGGTCCCAGTATAGATTGGTATGGGTCTTGGTCCTAGTATTGATTGGTATGGGTCTTGGTCCTAGTATAGATTGGTATGGGTCTTGGTCCCAGTATAGATTGGTGTGGGTCTTGGTCCCAGTATTGATTGGTATGGGTCTTGGTCCTAGTATTGATTGGTATGGGTCTTGGTCCTAGTATAGATTGGTATGGGTCTTGGTCCTAGTATAGATTGGTATGGGTCTTGGTCCCAGTATAGATTGGTATGGGTCTTGGTCCTAGTATAGATTGGTATGGGTCTTGGTCCTAGTATTGATTGGTATGGGTCTTGGTCCTAGTATAGATTGGTATGGGTCTTGGTCCCAGTATAGATTGGTATGGGTCTTGGTCCCAGTATTGATTGGTGTGGGTCTTGGTCCTAGTATAGATTGGTACGGGTCTTGCTCCCAGTATTGATTGGTATGGGTCTTGGTCCCAGTATTGATTGGTGTGGGTCTTGGTCCTAGTATTGATTGGTATGGGTCTTGGTCCCAG
The DNA here is from genome assembly GCA_023630585.1 of Cranoglanis bouderius. Lineage (NCBI taxonomy): Eukaryota > Metazoa > Chordata > Actinopteri > Siluriformes > Cranoglanididae > Cranoglanis > Cranoglanis bouderius. Next base: position 1,074,092 of record CM042564.1, on the reverse strand, counting down.
TATTGTTTGGTATGGGTCTTGGTCCTAGTATAGATTGGTATGGGTCTTGGTCCCAGTATAGATTGGTATGGGTCTTGGTCCTAGTATTGATTGGTATGGGTCTTGGTCCCATTATTGTTTGGTATGGGTCTTGGTCCTAGTATAGATTGGTATGCGTCTTGGTCCCAGTATAGATTGGTATGGGTGTTGATGTTGTCTTAGATTAAGTTGGTATAGGATTTCATTTTGCTTGGTACGAGTCATGGTCTTTTCTTAGTCATGTGTAGTATAAATATTGGTCTTGTCTTGGTCTCAGTTGGTATGAGTCTTATTTTAGTATTATTTAGTGTAGATCTTGGTCTTGTCTTGGTTGACACATTGTGGTCTTGGTCTCATTCTTTTCTTTGTCTCATTTGGTATAATTCTTCTTGTATTACTATTGGTATGGATTTTTTTAGTCTTGGTATTAGTCTCTGTTTTGCCTCGATATAAGTCTCAATTGGTCTTGGTCTTGTTTGGTATGGAGGTTGATCTATCTTGTATTACTTGATATAAGTCTTAGACTTTTCTTGGTGTCAGTTGGTATGAGTCTTAGCTTAGTCTTGGTCGTGTCTTAGTCTTGGATGGTATGAGTAGCTTCGGTCATGTTTGGTATTGGTCTTGATCTTGCCTTAGTCATTTTTTATATAAATATTGGTTTTGTCTGTTGTCTGTGTCTTGTCTAACTGTTGGTTGGAATGGGTCTTGGTCTTCTCTTAGTATCAGTATAAGTCTCTGTATTGTCTTGGTGTCAGTTCACATGAGTCTTGTTTCAGCTGTTAAAAGTCTTGGTTTTAATATAATAGATCTAATATAATATTAATTAATATAGGTCCTGTTCTTGTCTTCCTCTCAATTTGTAAAGGTCTTAGTCTTGGTCTTGATCTGGTCTTGTAGTCTCTAGGTCTTGGTCTGTTTTGGCTGAGAATCTTGATTACAACACTGTGAAGAACCCTTTAGACTGCCTAGCAAGGGAGACAAGGTGAGGGAGAGAGTGAGAGTGCTCAAAGAAAGGAGAAGGAGGGAGAGATAGAGAGAGACAGACTACAACTAGAAATAAAATGAATGAAACCCATGGAAAGTGAAAGAAAACCGTGAGAGCGCAAAAGAAAAAAAAAGTGAGAGAGAGAGAATGAAGGTGAAAATGAACGAGACAGAGCTTTTAAGTAAAGAATAAACATAAACATATACAAATACAGTGTTTACCTGTATGTGTGTAGAGGTTAGATTTTATAGAGGAAGGAGGGCCGGACTCGGGTGGATGTAATTGCACACTCTCTGTATCTGGGAGAATCTGAGAAACAGAATCCAATCTGAATCCAGAGCTGGGAACAAACCACATGCAGACAGAGCTAGAGACAGCACTGTCTTAGGCTAATCTATGTATACCTCAAATCACCAATGGAAAACACCATACATTACTTAAAGAACTAAAAAAACAAAGGGCACTAAGTAGTACATCACCAATGCATATAAAAGATGCTTAGCTGAGAACAAAGAAGAACATTCATAGTGGCTAAAGCAGATTGAAAAATAAAGTCTCTACATTGATACCCAGTGGTGCCAACATTTACGGCATTTATGATGTTTGACCCCTTGGTAGGACCACATGGGAAACACCTGGAAACAACACTTTTCTTGTTTTATCAGGTAAAGCAGTGGTAATCCTGAACACAAATGAAATCCACCAAGCAGAAAAGGAAATTCACTGAAGGGGAAAGGGTGTGGGATGTGAAAGATGTGCATTTGTTTCTGGTATTGGCTACTTTCACCTTTCACTTTGCACCGACTTGTAGCCTCAGGCTTGTAAGCCAACAGAAAATAAGTGGGTGGGACTATGGTCTCTTTGATCAGTAAAAATGGAGGCGCTGATTATTATTAAGTATTAAGCATTTACACTGTTACCGTGACGCCTTTCTTTTTTTTTTTTTTAACTGTTACTTGAGGAAAAACTAGCCCTCCATTAACAACTGCTTGGGTTTTTGTGGTAAAAACTTTTTCTTTCTCATCTTAGGATGAGAAATTTAATGTATTTCTGTGTATGTAGTTTATTCTAGTTTAGTCTCATCATATGTGTAGTTTATTCTGGTGTAATCGAGTTACACAAGTGTGTGTGTGTGTGTGTGTGTGTGTGTGTGTGTGTGTGTGTGTGTGTGTGTGTGTGTGTGTGTGTGTGTGTAATGTATCGCAGACTGAGAGTGTGTCATCTCATTAAACAGTGTGATTAAGAGTGTAATCTGATGTCCTTGTTTCAGCGTCAGTGCAGTAATCAAGCTGCTGAGGTAGATGTTTATTTGATGCTGTAGATGTTAATCATGTTGATGAATGGGAGTAAATATATATATATATATATTACAATAAATATATATTAGGACATATTTGAATAATTTTGAATAATTAAATATATCAGTGTAATTTAATCTTATCGCTATCAGCTCTGTATCTACATCACTTTTGTCTTTGTTTCCTTTTTTCCCCATTACTATTTCTCTCTCTCTTTCTCTCTCTCTCTCTCTCTCTCTCTCTCAATCACTTAAATAACACACTTTGAGGTGATGAATGGGTTTCGTTCTCTAACTTTTCTTTCCCTTGTCAGTTCTGCAGTTATTCATCACATTTATAAGAGTCAGGTATTGGTTTCCAAACTCTCTCTCTCTCTCTCTCTCTCTCTCTCTCTCTCTCTCTCTCTCTCTCACTCATGTGCACAGAGCTGATACTGTTGAGAAACTGTACAGTGGTGATTTCCACCTCATGTTGCTAAAATAAGCACTGAATCAGGACACACCACAATTGGACTTTTATTGTGAGGGACATAAAGGACACACCGCTCCAA